>SNQJ01S0154703.1:4413-22558 GCA_010110895.2 Picea sitchensis
TACTGCCTCCATCCTGTCCTTCCAATAAATGTAGTTCGAGCTACCCTCGATTGCATACTTTAAACTCAATCCATTGAAATCCATTTATATCTTGAATCAGTTGTAGCACCGAGAAAGTCTTTCTGCAAATTCAAATTCTATTCAGTCACAAACTCAAGTTCTGCAATTTTCTGCACTAGGATACCATGTAGAAATTTTAATACAAATTATGTATTTCCTGGATTCTCCTGATCTAACAATTATATGCCATTTTTAAATACATAATCGCTTCTACTAATATTCTTGCGGAATTTAAAGCACGATCGCCAATTGAAATATCAAGAAGAAAGATCAATCACACATAACACAGATTTTTTACCGGGAAATCATAAAGCTAAAAACCCCACTATCATATATTATATATATATCAAGGATCATGAAACAATCTCGTACAAAACTCTAATCCAAGAGCTCTTCATACAATATACAATCGTCTCACACTGTCATACAAAAATTGACAAATTCATGTCCCAATTTTCTTCTTCCAGACAACTTGCCTCCTCTGCGCAATCCCTATTGATGGAAATCCCTGCAATGAATGAAACCCTCTTTCCTAGGTTGCGCATTCCTCAGAGGAACATACAATGTGTGTGTGGTTTCATGAGTGCATCCACTAAAGTCACAAATGATAGTAAAACTATCCCTTTCACCTGTTATCTCAACTGGGTCTCCACTAGATCTGACATGCATGTAGTTAACAGTGGTAAATCTTCAGTTTCATGTGAGACCACTGATTGTGAATTAATTAATAATTAATTCACTGATCTCTCATTAGTGTAAGTTCAGTTACAACTAGTAAAAATGAGCTTAACTCACTTAACTTAGTTAAACTACTTTAAAACTCACATAAATACACATCCAATTCTATTACAACTTTGAATAACTCAGTTACAATTAATTCGACTTGCATGTCCCACCAGTCAACCTTTGAACTCGAATTTCCTATAGCTAACCGATTTTTCTTTTCAGTTGACTATTTCCAAGTGCTCATTGAGAATAGATTAATATTTATTGTCCAACTATTATTAAGGGATAATATTACTCGACATATATCTTTAAATAGAACATCATCTATAAATAGACTTCCACCTAAAAATAGCCTGAGGCTCCATCCTAGTGTAGGTGCATAATTTTCACTAGGATCTTCTTGTTGAATCTCAACAAAGGTTGACTTGATCAGTCATTGTGAAAGGGTTTATTAATAATTTGTTGTGAAAGGTTTTATTAATAAGTCATTGTGAAAGGGTTTATTGATAAGTCGTTTCTTTTATGTCTTTTAGATTATAAATAGAGGTTTTATCGAGTCATATTGAGATCACTCATTGAATATAAGTACAAGAGAGTAGTAAGCACTTATCTAGGAGGTTATTCCTGGTCCATGTATGGGTCTCGTTGGTCTTGATTTGATGAAATAGCATTGTATGAAATTGTACATGTTGGAGGAATCTATACTGAGGAAAGTTTGTAGGTATTTCTACACCTTGAGGGTTTCCCTGAGGATATATCTTGTTGTTTTGTGGATATATATCTTTCAGTTGTGATCCTTTTTCATCCTAAATAATAATATATGTATACAATATCATCTCTCTTGAAAAATCAACAAATGCAAGGCATGACAAGGTAAGGCAAGGCGTGACAAGGTATGACATTGCAAGGTAAGGAAAGCAAAGGAACAAGAAGACAAGGAATGGAAATACAATGAAATACAAGGAAAGGTAAGAGAAGGCATGTAAATGAAAGGCAAGGAAAGGAAATTCGAGGCATGACAAGGAAAGGAAACGTTGTTAAAATTTGAGTAGCTTCAAAAGATATTCTTATTATATTTGTATTGTATTAGACAAAGTGAAAACCATAAATAATAATATTATGTTGTATTTGTAATTTTGGACCTATTGTGCCTTTGTAAAATTCAAATGTAAATTATAAAGTGTCAATTGTACAATTTGAACCTAACCTAATTACAAGGTGACTCAACTTATATTTATAAGAGGGTAGCCGCCTCATTTGAGGAACACACAACACAAGTTCTTTCCCTCAAGGAAAAGTGCACAAGTCTTATAATGAGACGTAGCTACAAAGTACGGTTGTTTTCCTGGAGGTTTTTGGTTATCTCTTGGAGGTCTATATTGGTATACTGGTGCGCTACCCTATTTTGGTTATGCTTTCTATTTTATCTTATGTTTATCTTCATTTTTGTGAGATCTCTCTTGGAGATATAATATTGAAGAAGATTTTCTAGGTTTTCTCCCTGAGAGGGTTTCCCAGGGTAAATATTGTGTATATTGCGGATGTATTTATTTCAATGATATTTATGTATGCAATTATTGTTCTAATTGTTAAAATTTTAAAGAATATTGAATACACTTAACTACTTAAGTGGAATTTTAACATGGTTTCAGAGTAGGCCCGAAAGAATCCATTTTGACAGTCTAGAGGAACTTGTTGGGGACAAAAATACCATTGGAAGACTCTCCTAACCCTAGTGCCTCTTTTCCATGGACCAAGTTTGCAATTTTCACAGTTTATGAAAAATTAGGGTTTCTGTATAAAACCCTAGGTGATGACATCACCCACATTTTGAAGGATGATGGTAAAAATAAATCCATCAAGGATTTCTCCTAAGGAGGGTGCATATTTCCCTTGGATCAGAATTACAAAATTATCAAGTTGAAATATTAGGGTTTCCTCATGAAACCCTAGATCAAGACGTCTAGGAAACTGTAGACTGAAGTTGGAGAAAATCACCTTGGCATAGCACAGTCTCTAGTAATATCATAAAAAAAAATTGAATTTTTTTTATTTTCTTTCTTTATTTTCATCCTCGAGCAAGATGACTTCCAACACTAAGCTTGATGATAATCTTGAGGGTGTTGATAACTTATGAGCATGGAAGTATAGAGTAATTTTCATTTTATAAGAGAATGATCTAGAAGGTTTATTCAAAGAAGAAGTTCGATAACCATAGGAATATGAGGCCAAGGAAAAGTACAGGAAGAACTTGGTTGGGGAAAAGAGGATTATCACAAATTCTATTAGGATCACTTGATCCCTCATGTATCATCGTTGAAAGCTCCAAAGAAAATGTTTGATACCCCATCTCGATTTTATGAAGGAAAGAATATCAACTAGAAGATGACGTTGAGGACACATCTCAAGAGTGTGAACATGCAGAGTTCACAAACCATTCAATCCTACTTCACGAGGGTGTCTAAAATTAGAGAACAACTTGAATCCATTGAAGACATAATTGAATAAGACTAACTGGTGATGACTACATTGAATGGTATCCTGAGGTATTGGGAATCATTCATTCAGGGAATCTGTTCAATAATTAATCTAACAAGGTTTAGAATACTATGGGAGGATTGTAGTCATGAAGAAGCTACATTGGAAGAAAGAGAAGAGAAACTAGGGAATGATGAAAATTAAAATCTAGCAGCACATGTGAGAAAAGGAAAGAGAAAGAAAGAGGTCCACTAACACAAAAAGTCTCAAGGGTCACAAAAGACGCAAAATTTTCAAAATTATTACTCAAATTGCATATGCTACATTTGCTAGAAGATGGGACACATTGCAATAAAATGTCCCCACTCAAAAGATCGGGTCATAAAAGGAAAGTATAAAATACATCATTCTCATGCAGAAGAAGATGATGGACCTGATTAGAAGAATACTAAAGAATATGATTCAAGAAAAGAATATGTATTGATATCATCTCTTACGGGAAAAATTACTCATGGAAGTGACACATGGATGATTGATAGTGATGTTTCTAAGAACATGATAGGTTACAAGGATTCCTTCTCATAATTAGTTTATAAGGATTCACCCCACAAGGTGAAGCTCGGTGATGACTATTAATATCCCATTAAAGGAGTAGGAGAAGATTCTTACAAATTGGATTCCGGAAATCCTATGAAGATGAAGGATATTTATTATGTACCTAGTTTGAAGAAGAATCTCCTTTCCATCTCATATTTGGATGAGAAAGGATTCAAAGTTGATTTCATTGATGGTGAAGCTATCATGTGGGCAAGAGGAAATTATATTCATGATTCTATGGCGATTGGTTTTGATTAAGGAGGTCTATACAACTTGAATGGACATTCATATTCAACATTAGTACACATCATAGTTACTCCAAGTGAGATATGGAATAGAATATTTGATCACATAAATTACGAAGCATTATCGATCGTAATAAATATGGCGAAACGTTTCCTAGAGATCCAAGTGAATCATGTTGGCATGTGCAAGGGATGTGCACAAGGAAAGAATGTGAGGAACCCATTTCCAAGCAACAACAACAAATACAAAGGAGCCTTGGACATTGTACACTCAGACTTGTGTGGACCAATATCACCCACTTCGCTTAGCGGGTATGTATATTATGTTTCATTTATTGATGATCTCTCATGTAACATTTGGATTTATTTTTGCATCTAAAATTGAAGTATTCAACAAGTTCAAATAATTAAAAGTGCTTGTTGAAATCCTTTCTGAAAAAGAACATAAATATCTTAAGGTTAGATAATGGAGGAGAATTCACATCAGATGAATTGGAGGCATTTTGCAAAGAAGTTTGTATTAAGAGGGAGCTCTCTACTCTCTACAATCCTTTGTAGAATGGTGTGGTAGAAAGAAATAACCGAACACTCATGGAACTAGTAAAGTCCATGATTCATGATTCATATTTACCAATGCATGTGTGGGAAGAAGAATCCAGGACAACTGTATATGTGTAGAAAAAAAGTCCCCACCATGTACTTGGGAACGAGACACCAGGAGAAATTTTTACAAGTGAAAAGACAAAGTTCATACACCTGAGGATTTTTGGTTGTTCGGTGTATGTGCATGTCCCCAAGGAGAAGATATTGAAGTTGGACCCTTTAAGAAATAAGGGTATATTTTTTGGATATAGTGAGACATAAAAGGAATACAAATTATACATCCCTGGTCACCGATAGATTGAGACTAGAAGAGATTCCACCTTTGATGAGGATGAAACTTTTAGTATATCAAGACATAACCATTCAGATGAGGTCCATAATGAGGAACCTGAAGATCCCATAGTTGAAGATATAGATGTAGGAGATGATGTTGTACTACAATATCATGATATGGAAGAACCATAGAGACCTACAGATTCATTCTGAGGTATGAATATAAAGAAGATAATACCATCATTTTCTATAGAAATTATTCAGGATGCAAAGAAGTATGGTTCTCCAAATGGATCTTTTAGAGAAATCAATATACCATGACCATACTATAGTTACGTGCCATTGTTAAGTGACAGTATTGATGTTGAGACTACCTGTTATGAAGAGGCTACATAGAATAAAGAATGGAAGGATGGCATGATTGAGGAGTACCAGTCCATTGAGGATTACCAATCCATGGTTTTGATATTGAAACAAAAGACAGTGGTAAGTTCCAAGTGTATTTACAAGACAAAGAATTTGACAGATGGCAGTGTCGATAAGTACAAGGGAAGTCAGTGTCGAGAAATTATTCAGGATGCAAAGAAGTATGGTGCTCCAAATGGATATTTTAGAGAAATCAATATACCATGACCATACTATAGTTACGTGGCATTGTTACGTGACATTATTGATGTTGAGACTACATGTTATGAAGAGGCTACATAGAATAAAGAATGGAAGGATGAAATGATTGAGGAGTACCAGTCCATTGAGGATTACCAATCCATGGTTTTGATATTGAAACAAAAGACAGTGGTAAGTTCCAAGTGGATTTACAAGACAAAGCATTTGACAGATGGCAGTATTGATAAGTACAAGGAAAGGTCTGTGGCACATGGTTTCTCCCAGAAGAAGGAATATATTATGAGTAGACGTTTTATCCTTTGGTGATACACACTTCGATCAAAGCTATAATTGACATAACTACAGTAATGAAGTGTAAGGTACAACAAATGGACGTATTTGAATGGTTTGTTGATGTATTTGACGAATACTAGGCCAGATATATGTTTTGTGGTGAACACATTGAGTCAGTATATGGTCGAACCTAGAGGTGTTCACTTGATTGCAACAAAACATGTGATGAGGTACCTCAAAGGTACAATTGACTATGGACTCAGATATTTTTCAGATCATGAGATAAGCCTACAAGGTTATACTGATTCAGATTGGGCCGATAGTGTTGTAGACCAAAAGAGTACATATGGATGTTGCTTTAGTTTGGGATCATCTATGATCTCATGGTTTAGTAGGAAGCATACTAGTGCGGTTCTTAGTAAGAATTAGGAAAAGTATATAGCGGTGTGTTCAACTAGAAGCGAAGCAGTGTGTCTTCGAAATCTGCTTCCAAGATTATTTGATCTTGAGTTGGAGGCAACTTGTATCTAGTGTGACAACTAGACTTGTGTGAAGTTGTCAAAGGACCTGGTGTTTCATGACAAGTCCAAGCATATCAAGATCATGTACCATTATATTAGATATATGGTGTAGAAGGGATCAATGAAGCTCTAGTATGTTGATAGAGATTAGCAGATAGATGACATGTTGACCAAATATATTTTAAGAGTGAAGTTTGTGTACTTCAGGGAAGCTTGGTATGGTCTAGAAGGAATTCCCTAGTAAGAGGGAGTTATGAGTTACATATTTGATTCTAGGGTAGCATCATCAGAGTGTTGCAGTAGAAGTGGGTAGTCATTTACGGACATGTTAGAGACTGTGGCACCAGTCATCATGACGTCGCACAAGGATAACATATGTCAATCTTTCAGGGCTGGCAATTTTCCCAGCTTTTCAAGCTAGAGGTCCAACCTGTGTGGTTGGAGTTTTTTCCTCGCCTTGTGCTAGATGGGTAGTGTGTGCATACTACATCACATAATACTTGTGATTAGATTCTTGGTCATTGTGGACCGGTTACTTGGTGTGCCAACCAGAGGTTACTAGTTCTGTATGAACTAGATGCTAGATTTTGTGTGAGCTGGTGAGTTTACTAGTTTTGTATGAACTAGATGCCAGATTCTATGTGAGGTGACATTGTTAATAGTTCTATATGAGTTAGATGCCATTTTTTGTGTGAGATAGAAAGTTTCCTAGTTTTGTATGAACTAGCTAAATCCCCATGATGGCATAAATCCTGGAAGAATGATGAGACCCTGGATGCATGACATGGTTACAAAAATTCTTCAATATAGATTCGTGAAAAGTCAAAAAGTCAATGGTCAAGTGTACAGAAGTGCAGAAGCAGTCGTGATGATCATGCTATAAGAATACCTTCCTTTCTAAGAGGGAGTGTTGAAGTTTGAGTAGCTTCAAAATATATTATTATTATATTTATATTGTATTAGACCAAGTCACAACCGTAAAGAACAATATTATGTTGTATTTCTAAAGTCGACCCTATTGTGCCTTTGTAAAATTCAAATGTAAATTAGAAAGTGTCAATTTTACAAGTCAGACTTGACCTAATTATAGGGTGACTCTATTTGTATTTATAAGAGGCTAGGCACCTCATTTGAAGAACACACAACACAAGTTCTCTCTCTCAAGGAAAAGTGTGGAAGTCTTAGAAGGAGACACAACTATAGAGTAGGGTTTTTTTCATGAACGGTTTTGGTTATCTGTTGGAGGTGTATCTTGGTCTAGTGGTGGGATACCCTATTTTGGTTAGGGTTTCTAGTCTATCTTCTCGTTATCTTATGTTTTGTGAGATCTCTCTTGGAGAGATACATTGTACTTGTTAATGAATCTATATTGAATAAGCTTTGTTGGGTTTTCTCCACCAAGAGGGTTTCCCATGATAAATCTTGTGTATATTGTGGATGTATTTGTTTCAATGATATTTATGTATGCAGTTATTATTCTAATTGTTAAAAGTTAAATAATACTAAATACACTTAAGTGCTTAAGTGGAATTTTAACAAAGGCATGGAAAGGTAAGGCATGCCATGGAATTTTAAGGCAATTGAACACATCGCAACACAAGGTAATCCTAAGCATGGTAAGGCAGGGAAAAGAAAGGAAATGCATGGCAAGGAAAGGTATAGGTCTATTTATAGGTATGGAAAGGAAAGGAAAGGAAATGCCAGGAATGGAAAGGAAACACATGGCATGAAAAGTCAAGGAAAGGAAAGAAAATGAAAGGAAAGGAAAGAATAGACATGGAAAGGAAAGAAAATGAAAGGAAAGAAAATGAAAGGAAATGAAAAGAAAGGAAAGGAAATGCAAGGAACAAAAATAGAGACATGCCATGACAAGGAAAATAATGACATCGCAAGTTAATGGAAGGAAAGGAAATATAAGGAAAGGCAAGGATAGACATTGAAAGACAACGAAAGGAAATACATGGAAAGGAAAGGTCTAGGTCTAGGTATGTTAAGGAAAGGAATGTAAATAAAATGTATGGCAAGGAAATGCAAGGAATGGAAAGGCAAGGCATGCCAAGGAAAGGAAAGGAAAGTCATGGAAATACAAGGCATGTAAAGACAATGAAACACAAGGAAATGAAAGAAGATGCATGGCATGGCAGGGCAAGACAAGGAAATGAAAGGAATTTAAAGGAAAGGAAAAACATGGTAAGGAAATGCATGGAATGGAAATTCAATAAAAGGAAATACAATGAAAATAAAGGCAAGGATGGACATTGAAAGGAAAGGAAAATAAAGGCATGGAAGGGGAAGGTCTAGGTATAGGTCTACATGTAGGTGTGGCAAGCCATGGAAATTAAAGGAAATTCAAGGAAAGGTATGGAGAGGCAAGGCATGACATGGAAATTCAAGGTAAGGAAAGGAAATGGAAGGATATAAATGGCAAGTAAAGGAAAGGAAAGTCATGGCAAGGAAATGCATGGGAAAGAAAGGCAAGGCAAGGCAAGGAAAGACATGGAAAATAAAGACATGGAAAGGCAAGGAAAGACATGAAAAGAGAATTCATAGAAAGGAAAGGTAAGAAAAGGCATGGAAATACGAGGAAACAAAATTCATGGGAAGAAAAGGCATGCCAACAAAAGGAAAGGAAAGGAAAGGTAAGGCAAGGCAAGGAAAGACATGCCAAGACAAGGCATGGAAATGCAATACATCTCAAGGAAAGGCATGGCAAGACATGGAAGGAATGACAAGTAAAGGAAACATAAGGAAAGGAAAGCTAAGGTATGGCAAGGAAGGGAAAGGCATGGTGAGGAAAGGAAAGGAAATTCATGGCAAGATAATGCATGACGTGGAAAATAAAGCAAGGCAAGGTAATGCAAGACTAGACATGGAAAGGAAAGGAAATAATGAAAAGGAAAGGCATGGCAAGGGAAGAAAGGAAAGGAAGGTAACCCAATACAAATAAAGTTAGCACAAGGAAATTTTAGTTATGTTTCACAAGACCTAATGTAGTGTGGTTTTGAAACATGGCAGGATTAATATTGGAGACATTTATATTTTCAACACACTAGTTCAATGGGAGTTAATTGACTAGTTCTATTTTATAATTTCTATTTTAGATCATCACTATTATCTTATTATGCATGAATGAATTCTACTATTATGGAATGTTCTACCCTGTATATGAGTGTATTACACTCATTCATTGTATCATATTGATCATATTGATCATCATCTATGTATCAATCATCGACTCATTCAAGTAGTGTGAATATATTTTATCATTGTTCCATATTGAATATCTCTTCATTTCTTGATAAGATTTGTTTGTACTTTCTTTAGCTAGATCTCCTATGCAAGTTTCGATGAAACATTGACATGGTATCAGAGATATGCTACTTGGAGCAAGTCATTCAAGCCAGAGAATAAGGAAATCAAAGTTTCAACGAGAAAATTCATGTAACAAACACAGTCACACCCTCTCCATTGGAGAAGGTTGACCAAGTCACTCACGATACACTAGAAAAGGTAGACCAACCAAAACTAGTCACTCTGTCTCTTAAGGGAAGGTGTGACCGCCTCTAAAAACACCTTTTTGTTTGCAGTTATTTCTCCAAAAATATTCAATTTTTGGGGAAATGATCCACTAGAGAAGTAAATAGACCCATTATGCAAGTGGGTTTTCAACCGTTTGGCGACATTCCTTATTGTTGGCTCATAAAGTAAGTTGGAATTCTATCTCCTAAAACCGATATGACGTTTCACTTAATCTTCCTCTTCTGCACTGATTTCTTAGTTTTTCACTTGCAGATTGAGAGTAAATTTTTAGGGGTTCTCAGAAATAGTGGGAGAGATGGATAGGAAACCTATTATACATTCAAACTTGGTGTTAATCCTCAAACCATGCAATTATTTTTATTGAAATCCCAAGGAAAAATTCCAACATAGAAGGAAAGGTTTGTACAACTTGATGATGGGGACATAAATAGAACCTACATCAAAAATTGAGAAGATGAGATGGGTGAACCAAAAGGATGAAGCCAAGAGACTTATTCTTGAATTGATTTCATCTGATTTCATCTGATTTATCGTTTCAGGTTTCCAATTTCAAGGCTCCAAACGAGATCTGGACTACCTTGGAAAGTCTTTTTGAAAAGCAGGATGAGATGAGAGGTCATATGCTTGATGTAGAGTTGAATACTTTGGATCCTAAAAGTTTTGATAATATACTAGTTTTATTTACTAATTTTAAATATTTGATATTGAGCATAACATATTTTGGTATTGATAAGTATAAACAAGTGTACCAACTTATCGAACAATCTTGTCCAAGCTAGGACAAGAATATGTTGTCTATGTTTCCACTTTCCATTCTGGCAGGTATCTTATGGGAACAAATTGGAATACTCCTACCATGGATCAATTCATTGATTCTCTCACACATGAGCAGAAAAAACTCATACATATGGGCCTAATTAGGGATCCCAAAGAAATTGCACTCACCATGCTTGATGGAAAGGGATAATCCAAACAGAACGAAAAGGAGATATAGAATGAGAAGGATGGATATTCCAAATCCTTTAATGGTTCTTCAGGTAAAGACTCTTCAGATTCCAAGATGAAGAATAAGGGAGAGAAGTGCACTTGTTGCAATAAACCGAATCATGAATAATCCACATGCATGAAGAAAAATATTGATATTATGGCACAAACACTTCAAAAGAACAACCTTGGAAACTTCATTCCAGAGGGAGTCAAGAAGAAAAAGGAAGAAGATCATGTTCCTAAGAAAGGTAATCATCATGTTGTTGTTTCAATTAATTCCTCATATGATTCATGGATTATAGATTATGGTGCATCCCATCTCTTCCTTGATTCCATACTGAAGACCCCCTATTCTCATGGGGGAATATACTCCAGTAGTAGTAGGAGAGGGAAGAGTAGAAATCCATAATGGTAGTTTTGAGAATATTTTACATGTTCCAAACATTTCTATGAATCTTCTCTCAGTTTTTCATATCACTCAGAAAGGTAAAAAGGTTGAATTTACATTAGATTCAGTTTATGTACTTTACATGCATGACAATTCCATATTTGCAATTAGAGAGGTAGATCATAATTCAAAGTTGTATAAATTCACTAAGTTTTCTGACGATGACTCATATTTTCTACTTACACATAAGGACAGTACTTTGCATGCATCTCTAGTGCAACATGAGTATACTCTTGTGCTTCCATCATATTTAGACATCAGAGATGATTCCATACATTCATATTCTGTACATGGAAATAAGTAGATAGTACATCCAGATAAGAAGCCAACGTTGAAGCTTCAAAAGGTGCCCAAGAAGGCACAAATAACACTTCAAGAAACAAGTATCCTTGTAGGGACTCCATTGAATTCGAGGAGGACTCAATCTCATCACGAGGAGCCTTCTCATGTACCTTAAGCTTATCAACCAACGTTTCCCATGCATTTATATATGGTTCAATATTTTTATCCACAGACCTACATTGATGCTGTGGGAAATCCATTATGTCAAGTAGCCATGCAGAAGGAGTATGACTCACTTCTAGAGAATCAAACTTGCAATCTAGCTCTACTTCCACCAGAAAGGAATATTTCCAAGTGCAGATGGTTCCACATGATAAAGTGGTACACACCTAGTGAGGTTTCCAAAGGACTTTCAGTGAAAAGAAGAAGAACATAGTTTCCTAGAAGCTATCTTTTTCTTCTTTTGATGCATTGTCTTGTGAGGGAGGTTTTGTTCCCATGTCATTTTCTCTCTTTCCTAATTTTTATCCAGTGTTCATTAGTTGCATTGTACATGAGTACCTAATATTTCCTAGTAGTCAGGACTCATCTTTTACTCCATAGTGATGTTCATGGGGGTGTTGGAGAAATTTTTATTTTCGGCACACTAGTTCAATGGGAGTTAACTGACTAGCTCTATTTTAGATCATCCCTATTATGTTATTATGCATGCATGCATTCTACTATTATGGAATGTCCTGCCCTATATATGAGTGTATTACACTCATTCATTGTATCATATTCATCATATTGATCATCATCTATGTATCAGTCATGAGCTCATTGGAGTAGTGTGAATATGTTTTCTCAGTCTTCCATATTGAATCTCTCTTCCTTTCTTGATAAAATTTGTTTGTACTTGTGTTAGCTAGATCTCTTGTGCAAGTTTCGATGAAACATTGACAATTAAGAGGAAAATTGTAAAGGGAAAAATATATCATTTATAATAAAGTTCTTTGGATGTAATTTTCAACATTATTATGAATATATTAAGATCCAAATTCGTCCATATAGGTTTCCATTAGTACTTTACAGTTGAAATTTCTTTTTGGCATTAACACTTTTGGAGAAAATGGAAATTGGTGAATACTTATTTTTCTTTAATACATTAAGTGGAAAAATATCCAAACGGAAAATTTAAGCCCTTAAAATTTTCTTTGAAATCTTTACAGGTTCATCAAGTTCTCCCATAAACCCTCTAGTACATCTCACATATCTATATGTTTCATTTGCATCATATAATTTTAATAATTCGGGCACATGCATATAACTAAGTTTGATATATTTGACCTTAAATTTTACAAGATATTGATTGGAGTGGTTTGAGTGATATTATAAGCGAGAAAAAAATATTTTTAATATCATTGGTTTGTACGCCATAAATTCCTCATGAATATAAGTAGAAAAAAAATAACCACATGTTTACCCAAATCTAGTTAAGGACCATACATTCATCAACATCAAGTAAACAAATAATGAAATTCATAAAAAAATGTTCCATCGAATGTGTGTGTGTGTATTCAACATCATCTAAATTGTACATTTTTTACAAAATTACATGTTGTGCCCAATATACAAACAATGAAAAATGTCCTAACATACAAAACTGCCATATGGTGGCCTAGATACAAAATGGGAGTCATTGTTCACACATTGACCACTGCCACCCTTGTAACTATTGGGAGCTCCTAGAAATGAAACTTTATCATCTTACTTAAAGAATCACCTTGAGTGGTTTTGCGCCAGGGCATGATTTTTTTTTCCAAAGACTTGACAAAGAAACACCATTCTTATAATTTTTTTCCATAATGAATTAAAATACCTACAAAATGATACTTTGTCATTGAACCTAATACAACTCACTCTAGATGTACTAACAATCATGAGGGTTTTACCCTCCTCAATGACCATAATCTCTGAGTGATTCCACCATGTTTTAGTTATAAGGATCAAATCACAAAATTTAAACAAATATGCATGAAATCAATTCCATTCATGATACATAAAAAATGATCAGAAGCACATTATCTCAATTTGAATAAATCTAGCAACAATGGAGAGTCGTTGGCAAGTGGATCNTTTGGAGAAAATGGAAATTGGTGAATACTTATTTTTCTTTAATACATTAAGTGGAAAAATATCCAAACGGAAAATTTAAGCCCTTAAAATTTTCTTTGAAATCTTTACAGGTTCATCAAGTTCTCCCATAAACCCTCTAGTACATCTCACATATCTATATGTTTCATTTGCATCATATAATTTTAATAATTCGGGCACATGCATATAACTAAGTTTGATATATTTGACCTTAAATTTTACAAGATATTGATTGGAGTGGTTTGAGTGATATTATAAGCGAGAAAAAAATATTTTTAATATCATTGGTTTGTACGCCATAAATTCCTCATGAATATAAGTAGAAAAAAAATAACCACATGTTTACCCAAATCTAGTTAAGGACCATACATTCATCAACATCAAGTAAACAAATAATGAAATTCATAAAAAAATGTTCCATCGAATGTGTGTGTGTGTATTCAACATCATCTAAATTGTACATTTTTTACAAAATTACATGTTGTGCCCAATATACAAACAATGAAAAATGTCCTAACATACAAAACTGCCATATGGTGGCCTAGATACAAAATGGGAGTCATTGTTCACACATTGACCACTGCCACCCTTGTAACTATTGGGAGCTCCTAGAAATGAAACTTTATCATCTTACTTAAAGAATCACCTTGAGTGGTTTTGCGCCAGGGCATGATTTTTTTTTCCAAAGACTTGACAAAGAAACACCATTCTTATAATTTTTTTCCATAATGAATTAAAATACCTACAAAATGATACTTTGTCATTGAACCTAATACAACTCACTCTAGATGTACTAACAATCATGAGGGTTTTACCCTCCTCAATGACCATAATCTCTGAGTGATTCCACCATGTTTTAGTTATAAGGATCAAATCACAAAATTTAAACAAATATGCATGAAATCAATTCCATTCATGATACATAAAAAATGATCAGAAGCACATTATCTCAATTTGAATAAATCTAGCAACAATGGAGAGTCGTTGGCAAGTGGATCGATCGATTGCACAACCTAATTTAAGGAAACATTTACTGTGGAATCATTGGTGGATGTTGTAGATGTAAATCGAGGTGGGGGTGAGTGGTGTACAGGTGCATCCATTGGGGATGGACACAATGGAAGAGGTGGTACAGTTGGGTGGTATGTGGGTGCATCCCCTATGGATGGATGTGATTTTAAATATGGTGAGGGTGAGTGGTGATAAAGCCCCATGTGTTATAAAAGTGATGGTATAACCCTTGTCTTGGAAATAGGTAATCCAAGAGCCATGGAAGGGTTCCCAAGGAATGCACTAGCCCTGAATCTGGAGAAAGGTGATGCAACCTCGATAGATATTAATAATATTGTGATTAGTACCAAAAAGTAAAATTCAACAAAAAAAATTAAAAGATTAAAAATTAATATTTAAATGATATTTATATCAACACATGATACCTGTGAAGGTGGTGACTTGTCCATCCTAGGTGGATGGACATTGCTCATCACCGTATGATAGGACAACCTTTAGAAATACAACAACATTATATTTGAGGATGCCATAAAATAACGAAATCAATGTGGTGAATTTATCAAATTTGACACATACATGTGTATGTAGTACATTGAATGAACATGTTTTCTCTATTGTTGCATCAGTAGTGGAGATCTACATTGATGCATCTATCGACGTAGAGGTTTTTCTATAGGGACGTAGCGTCTTCAAAACATCATAGAATAATATATTGAAATAAATACACATAATACTATATATAATAATGAAAAACATAGATATCATTAAGATAGTAACCTCCTCCATGAAATTGTGATGTTCACTAGCCTCCATCATCCCATAACAAGTCTAACTGCAACTTGAGCATCTATGAGGCTCAGAATAATGAATGTTATATCCATGTTCCCTCTCATCATTTCACTCTATTGTAGGGGTTGAAGGTATGACCCCTCTACCAATGTCACCAACCGAAACCTCCTACTAAGAGAATGCAACAAATATCCCATGCAACAGGCTCCAACACAATTCTTATAAAGATACATGTGTCGATTCAATGCCCTCTGCAATGGGAGGATGTTACTAAGGGGGTTAGGATTTTTCCTATGAGGAAAAGTACCTAGCATAGGGTCTCACATATAATTCTCTCTTTACCATGAAGAACCTAGACCCACCCCCTGGAAATCACCAATGTCAAAGTAGTTGAGATGGTGAAAAAAAATAAATTATTCCCATAATTCCTAAAGAACTATAGAGACACCTCCCTGTTATTACAGGGAGGTTTTTCAAACACCATGAACCATATGTCCATCTAGTTATCCCTAAATTTTGGGTGTATTCACCAATCCACACAAATATGTCTCTTGTTGACAGGTGGTTGTAGTCTAGATCTAGAATCAATAAATAGAGACATCAAATCTTGTTTCAAAATATTCAAGTGTATTACTTGGATTTTATCGAGTCCAGTATTGTAATATTTGAATATCCTAGCCCTATATTCATAAATAGAAGTTAATTTCCCTTGGTCACTTGTTGATTTAAAAATGAAAGGCTCGAGTCTCTTTAAAATTGCAAGTGAAATTTGTATGTGCTTGGGTAATAGGAGCAAGTTACAAACACAAATTTTTTATTTTTTTTACTTAATCATGAGAAACATAAAAATTCATAAACAACCATCAAAATAAACACATTAACATAGAATAATTATAAAGGAGTTGACCCCTCTCTTGGGCTACATCTCCGGGTCAAACTTCCAATGGATCATTGTCATTAATGTTCAAAGTTTCAAAATCAGTTATTTTCAATGATCAAAATGAGAAATAGATGGCTTCAATGGCTCCAGAACGTCCAAAACCCCCTAGTTAGAATCTTCGTGAACCTGATTTGGCCAAAAACTGAGTTGGAATCACTCCCTGCAAGTTTCTCCCAATTCTTTGTTCTTTGCTCTCCAAAACAAACCCAGAATGACTGAACCTGGCTTATGGGCATTTCCTGTGCCTAAACCTAGCACCCATGCTCATCCTGCAAAAGTAGGCATTATGTCACATCATTAGGAACTCAACACCTTATCCGACGGAGGTGTTGGTCACATGGGTGCCATGTGGCCATGCCCTAGCGCAAAGTTCGAAGTAATTGGCTACCTCTTGGAATACGTGCCCATGGATCAACGTTGGATCTCATGCATTAGGTGGTCAAGTGAAGTACCATGTGTCCATGGTATGGGCCAAAACATATGGTTTTCCACACTATTTTTTGTGGTCAAATAATATGTGTATATGGTATATGGTGTGACCAAGGGCTGAGGCTAATCCCTGACCCTTTCTCTACTTGAAAAACATTGTTGCAAAATTAAATAAGTGTTCAAAGATTATGGGGTAAGAAACATGTGGCAGGCGGGCTAGTATCTTGGCCAAATCCAAGTCATTATCCCACGTTGGAGGTCGCAGGTTCAATAACAGTGGAGTCCAAAACCAAATCTTTTAACATTGGAGGGGGTTCCACGTGGTAGCCCATGCATGGGCCATGTGGCACCGTACCATTGGCCTACAACACACAACATGTCATAACCTGATTGGTCCGCGTACCCTACTAACACACTCTGCCATGTCAGCACTTTCCACGTATCAGTACGTCACCCTGCCATGTCAATAGTATGACTTTGACACATCAATAGTACGAACCTGCCACATTAGTAGTATGACTCTGCCAGGTCAGGATTGTATGGACTGTACAGTCAACAAAAATTTTCCAAACTACCAAAGCGTAAAGAATGTGACATATCTCTCATACGACGTCTGTTTGAACATGTTCAACTTGTGTTGGGATCGTGAAGATGAGTTCTACACACATGTCCATTTTGAAGCAATTCTGATCACTTTGATTTTTGAGCATATTTTGATCCCCTGGATCACTCCTCCCCATTGGGAATATTTTGGACCTCCAAAAGACTACTTTTAGTATATCTGAATATGAGGGTGCAATTCTCTCACCTTTCCAACCTCAATCCATTTGACCTTTCTTGGATTTGTTTCTTTAATACCAACTCAAATGTATTCCACAATCCCTCATTTTGAAGTTCTCATCCTGCTGTCAAGGATTGTATCTTCATGCAATTCTAAAAGATATTCTGGCGAGAAATCATATATGGAAGGAATCTAAACATGCTCTCCTTGATCATCAATCAAAGGAGGCTCATACAATCTCAAATTAACAACATTGACAATTACATACATTGGCATATAAGGAGGCAAATACAAACCGAAGGAATTGTTACCAATATTTCAAGAATCTTGAAAGGTCCATATCTAATTGGTTTAAGTTTTTTACCTTCTCCTTTAATCCTCTCTTATACCTTATAACCA
>SNQJ01S0154705.1:5230-43055 GCA_010110895.2 Picea sitchensis
TGTTCAAAAAATTCTAAGCCTAAAAGTTTCTCATAAATATATAAGTCTGAAATTCATAAGAAGTTTCAGGGATGCTAGGAGTGCGCTAGAGGTCTATAAACCTCGGAGGAACAAATATCAGAAGATATAGTGAGTATAAAATTTCCACAGGAGGGACTTAGAAAATTTCTAAGTCGACAGCTTTAAACTATCATAGGAGCGCACAGGAGGGAGACAAAGATTCTATTGATCTCGTGAAGTCAAGCTCAGGAAGGATAGCAGTCAGAATCTTCAAGGAGGAGAATCTTCATTGTTATTTAAAAGTTGAATGGTGGAGATTTATTTGGGAGGATCAAGGGTCTTTTGCCACCCCTAGATCTACATAAGTAGCACGGAGTTTAACCCTATGAGTCTTTAAGACTTTGCATGTTCAGAGAAGTCATGGATCAAATTTAAAAGGAGGATTTATCAAGGATCATAGATCTATGGTCAAGATCCATTCGAGATTTTGGAGGAGTGTGGACAATCATTGGATCAGGAGGAGTTGCACATAGGTTAATTGGTGAAGTCCTTCAAACTTCGTGAATTCGAAGGATTTGGCATGTGGAGAAGTCGGGACCCCCAAAGTCCCAAAGGCCAGAGTGAATCATGGCCATCCAACATATGAGGACATGTCTCAAAATATCGTGTACTCTGGTGGATTATCACTTTGGAAGAAGTTTGGAGTGGAGGAACCCTCGAAGTCCTGAAGACTCAGATTTCATTTGGGTCGTCCATCAGAAGGGATGTGTGTCAACAGATTAGGATATATAAAGGGTAAGTACTCTAGGAGGATAGTGGGAAGAAAAGGTCGATATCTCAGGAGTTTTGAAGTCCGGAGTAGATCTGGACCGTTGTTTTAGGAAGGGTACATGGCAGTAAATTCGAAGTTCTGGAGGTCCGACGCTCTGGAGAAAATGTAGCATGGTGTTGTGGAGACTCGCGGAGACCCGAAGCCCCATATTCAATCCCAACCATTCATCAAAGAGAATGCGTGGCACAAGATCCCACAGTCCGGGGACTTGGCACTTCGAAAAATTTGCGTCATTGTATAGACAGGAAGGAAATCATTGAAGTCGCATATGGACTCCTAGTCATTGATCAACCAGAGGACACGTGGAGGTAGGGTAAGTCACTTGACGTTTCGGTCTCGAGAGATATACATTTTTGTTTTGTTTGACAACCAAAAAAAATCTCTGAAACCCAAAGGGAATTGATCTTGACCCTCCAATCGGTCAGAACATTGTGGATTGTCGATCTAAGATTCAACATAAGTTATTTTCGACGATCTGGGAAAGTTGTGGAAAAGGGTGTTGTAAATAAATCATTGAAGCTTGAATATATAATCTGAGTCATTGATCTCAGTGTTCCTTGTGAACCGTTGATCTAGCCACTTAGTGTTTGACAGTTCGCAGAATTGGTGTTAAGAGATAAGAGGGTTAGAAAGGTCTCGAGCTCCTGAACCTTTTGGATGAAGAACCTTTGGCCCATGGTTTTGGCCCTCGGTCTCCAAGGAAGGATTTGTAAGCACTCTGGGACTCCCAAAACAAACACTTTCATTCAGGAAGAGACTTTTAAGGACCTTTGCATTAATATTTTCAGCTCAGAGGGATCCTGTGAGCTAATTTTAGCTCTCGACTAGAATGATCCTAGACAAGGAGGTCGATTAGACCCTGTGAGAGGGTGGGGTTTTCATGAATAATCCAATGTATCCTTCAGGTATCTCCTCACATTTTTTTCTACGATGAAATTAACATGCCTAGGCAGCTCCATATACTGACTTAGGGTGTTCACAACAAAACATATATCTGGTCTCATGTTTGAAAGTACATCAATGAACCCGCCATCTTCCTGTATAAAGTAACATATTCAATCTCTGAAGTCATATCCTGGAGAAACTTTAGATTTGATACCATAGGTGTATCCATTGCCTTGAAATCCAACATCCCGAACCTCTTTAGGATTTCCACTACATACTTTCCTTGATTCAGAAAGATATCATCATGTCTCTGCTATACCTCGAGACCCAAAATGTATTGCATCATCCCGAGATATTTCATCTCAAACTCATCATCTAGTTTTCTCTTACACTCTAAGATGAGTGTTTCCACTCTAAGATGAGCGTTTCCACTCTAAGATGAGCGTTTCCACACCTGTTAGAAACAGGTCATCCACATACAACTATAGTATTACCGGACCATCATACAAAACCTTAAATTAAAGGGTAGGATCTGCACTGCTCTCTGTAAATCCTAAGATCATCAAAAAACTAATGATCCTACCATACCATGCTCTGGGTGCCTGCTTTAATCCATATAAATCCTTCTTCAATATGCACACATGTGTCTCCTTGTCATGTATCTTGAACCCTTGTGGCTTCTCCACATATACTTCCTCTTTTATTTCACCATTCAAGAATCTTTTTTTCACATCCATATAATGCACCTTCCATTTATTACTATAGCCAACAAAAGTCCAGTCCTGATCCAGGTATATCTCACCATGGGATAAAATGTCTTCTCATAGTCAATGCCCTCCTTCTAAGAGAATCCTCGAGCCACAAATCTATCCTTATACTTTTCAATACTTCCATCAACTTCATGTTTTGTCTTGTAGATCCATTTTGAACTTACTATTGATTTGTCCTTCAGTATGGGGACCACATCCCATACATCATTCTTTAATATGGACTGACATTCCTCTCCCATGGAATCCTTCCATACCCTATTTTCTACAACCTCTTCGTAACTCAATGGTTATAAATTCCATGATACCAGACAAACATGCCACATAGATGGAGTATGATTTCAGCTTCTTAGTTTCCCTGAGATAATTTTCTCCGGCACCATATCTTTTTCCATCTCTAATGAGATCATGTGCCCAAGCTAGTCTTCTCTTGTGAGAAGGCATCTATGTTGGCCTCAGAGGTTATGCCATGTCATTATCCTCATGAATGACTTCCTCTGGTTCAATTTCTTTTGCTTATGGAACTCTAGTAAATTCATTCTCCTCCTCATGAACCTCTTTTGCACAGTCATGTTTTTATTTGTTGAAAGTTGCACTCTCATCAAAGGTGACATCTCGGCTAATCTCAAATTTCCGGTGATCGGGAATATATATCACGTATGCCTTCGATGTGTCACTGTAACCAAAAAATATTCCATTATTTCTGGATGGATCCAATTTTGTCCTCTTTTCCTTGGGGACATGCACAATTATGGGGTAGCCAAATATCCTTAGATGGTTGACTTTCGGATTCTCTCCTAAAAATATCTCCTCTGGTGTATTTTTTTCAAATACTTTATGGGGACTTTTGTTCTGCACGTACATTGCAATATTTTTTTCTTTTTCCCACATATGCATAAGTAGATCTTGATCATGGATCATAGCCTTCTCTGCATCCATGATCATCCAATTCTTCCTTTCTGCTACTCCATTCTTTTGAGGATTGTAGGGAGTATAGAGCTCCCTCATAATCCCAACTTCCTTGCAATATTATTTTAATTCCTCTTAAGTGAATTCTCCTCCATTATCTAATCACAAGGTCTTTATCTTCTGCTCTTTCAGGTTTTCTACCAGTGCCTTAAATTATTTTAATTTGTCAAACACTTCATTCTTTGCGTTCAACAAATAGATACAAGTTTTATGCGATTAACCATCAATAAAAGACACATAATATACATACCTACTTAGTGAATTTGATGACATCGGTCCACACACATCATAGTGCACCATGTCCAATACTATTTTGGCTCTGATATCACTATTGGGAAAGGAGTGCTTCATGTTCTTGCCTTGTGTGAAAACTTTACACACGTCGTCTGGTTTTTCCTAGATATTTGGTAGTCCCATCACCATCTTTCTCACACTCGGTAGGGCCTTGTAATGTAGGTGAGAAAATATCCTATGCCATAATTCATTGGGATTCAAAATGTCATGAATTAATAATGAATCTGATTGCCCTTTCAATTTGTATAGTCCTCCCTATTAAACTCTAATCACCACAACATCATCAAAATTCTTCCCTCTAGGCCACATAATAACTTGTCCATCAACAAATGAAACTCTGTAACCCTTCTCATCGAATGTTGAAATCAAGAGAAGGTTCTTCTTCAATCCAGGAACATAGAGAAATTCCTTCATATTCATTGGATTTCTTGAGTCTAACTTGTAGGAGGCTTCTCCTACTCCTTTGATTGGATAGCAATAGTCGTTTCCCAATTTCACCTTGTGAGGTGAATCCTTATGAGTAAGGTTAGATAACTAGTCTTTATAACCTATCATGTGCTTGGAAGCATCATTGTCCACCAGCCAAATGTCACTTCCATGAGTGACAACTCCTGTAAGCGATGAGATAAGAACACACTCCTCATCACTTGATTCATCTTCCTTTGCACCCTTCTTGGGTGACTCATTATCTTTAGTTGTATGAACACGATGCCTTTTACCTCCTTTCTTTTCCATTGGTCTTTGAATGAGGCAACAATTCCTAGCAATGTGTCCCATTTTCTAACAACATAAACATCTAATATTTGGGTTATTTCTTCGGCCCTTCTGAAACTTCTTGGGCGAGGATGGTTCTTTCTTTCTATTTCCTTTCCTAGTGTGGGCAGTTGGGGCTTGATCATCATCTGTCATCTTATCTTCTCTTGATGTCATCCTTGCTTCTTCTTGGTTTCAATCTTCCCATAGCCTACTGAACTTGGGTAGCTTCCTTCTTGATCAAATCCCTTGAATAAATGCATCCCGTGACCTTGGGAGGCCATTCAAGGTGGTCATCACCATTTCTTCTCCATTCATTGTATCACTAATGGCTTCTATCTGCTCCTTGATCTGGTTCAGTCTTGAGAAGTAAGAGTAGATGGTTTCTAAAATCTGCATCCTCACATTCCTTAACTGATTTCTCAAGGTCATTCTTTGGTTAATGTTGTTTCCTTCAAACAGTCAGCTTAAGGAATCCATCATTTCTTTTAGAGTGGATAATGAAGATATGTGATAAATAAGACAGTCCTTAATGGAGTCTGCAATAATATTCTTTTCTTTGACCATATCCTTCTTGTGATTTGCTTTAGACTTATCTCCCTCTGGTTTTGAAACCTCTTATTTAGTGAACTTCTCTAGATCATGTTCTTCTAGGAGGAGGTATACTCTATACCTCTAGGATCCGAAGTTTTCATCTCCCTCTAGATTCTCATCAATCTTATTTTTGGCAGTCATCTTGCCCTTAAATCACAAATTATGTATTTTGAAGATCTGATCCAGGGTAAATACGTGCCCCACTAGGGTGCACTTGCTAGTGGTCTTAAAATACATGCTCCACTTAGGGTGCACTTGTTGGTGGTATTATCTTGTCCTACAACCACTCCTATCAAGAAAAATGGATCCTTTTGTCTTCTATATCTGCGAATTGTCTTCTATTCATGCATGCTCTGATGCCATGCTAGAATTTTAGAAGTGTAACATCCAGTTCCACTAAGCAATACGAGTATCGGGACTTATTCTTTGACGCACACTTATGCATCAAGGATCTCGTTTATGATACATTATGATTATGCCTTCCTTATGAGTTATATTATAATGTAATTTTGTGTATATGTTAAATTATATATGTATACATGTATCAACAAGCATTATTGATGAGTTTCCATGAGTGTGAAGGATACATGATAGGTTGATGATGCTGATGGCATCAACGAACTTTCTTGGACTCCGGATTGAGTGAGGGAGTCGACTTATATTTGGTTTGAGTTTTGAGTATTGATTTACATGTATATATGATGATTTCAGTATGGATGTTATGTATATGGATTATTGAAACTGTTCTTGTCATTGGATGTAGGCTCGATGACACTTACTAATCCGACTCACATAAGGAGTAAAGGGGTCATGCATAGAAACCAGACAGTTGAGGGAGAGGTGTGGAAGCGTCTCTGTCACAACCTACTAGCACTCCCACCGTGACCTAAACTATAGGTTAACGATTACCTATCTCGAGAGGTACATGATGTCATGAGGGCATAATGAGACAGACACTCACAAAGAATTCTAAGGGGCATGCAATAAGGGATAATATGCATTCCTTAGAAGCCCTTAGTCTCTCACAAGGTCGACCAAGTGGAGTGTTGACTCCAAGTGTTGGAAAAAAATCTAAAAATAGTCAAAGTCGAGTGGCACCCTTGGAGCACATAGGGGCATCTTGAAGGGCACGTTGCATAATCAAATGTGAGTAATAAAAATCTAGAAGGCTTAGAAAAAAAATAAAAAAAAATACTTATACTTTGTTAAAAAGAGTAAGTGAATGATTATTAAATTAAAAACAAGAAAATAACAAAGAGTATAAGTCTAAAGATGTTTGTTTAAGTAAACCATAAAAGGGGAGTAAAATAATTAGACTAGCAATTTAATTGAATGAAGAAATAAGATTAAACTTGGGTATATGTACATGCATGCATGGAAATAATAAAGAGGATTTATAAATAAAAAGAAAATAAAACATGAGAGAATAGGTGGTCCACATAGAGTAGCATCTTTAGTCAATCTACCACTAATCCTAACTAAAAGAAGACTCCTAATTGAACTCAAACTAAAATCTAGTTAGGTGACACAAAATAAATGAGGGATTCGTGAACTAAGAAACAACTAAGAGGAAAAATAGGAACACAAGGGGGAATGTGAGGGAAAATGGATTTTAAATAAAATAAAAAGAGAAATTACTTGTGCAACTTGGGGATAGTGTGACACATATAGTGGGTGAATAATCCTTTAATTAAATTATTAAAAATTATTTATTTGTAAATGAGGACATGTGTCATTGAGAATTTTTCTATAAAATAATTGGAGAGAAAGGAAAAGGGGGCTCACTTTTGAAAGTATTGTTATGTTGTCAAATTTTTTCCTGAACTAGTTTACTTGTTGAGAGTTGGGTTCCAAATCTTGGTAAAAGAGTGGAATCTCTTCCTTGCGAGACAATTTTTGGGTGGTTTTGAAATTTTGGTTTTTGTGTGTGGCCCCTTTGCAGCTTGAGGGGATAAGGGGGAAGAAGAGTACCCCTAGCATTGATTGAGAAGTACATATGAAGTTCTTGGATTGGAAAGCGAAGGAGGAGTGGGCATTGCGAATCTCAAATTTGAAACTCGGCCTCAAATTCCACAAGGTTTTTGGTTACGGTACTTAATATTCAATTATTGTTTTTAAAGAAATTTACTTTGTTTCTTAAGGGAAAATATTGATTGTTGGTTATATGGATTTGGTACTTGATAAATATGAAGGAAGTTGTGTTGGATATTACATGAAATTGATTATTACATTCAGAACATGTATTAAAATCAGTTTATTTCATGTACTTGTTATCTGATTATTCTCTATGTATTTTTTTAAACAAGAGTTAATTTTTGGATAGATTATCCCTTAAATAGCCTAAGTCCTGAAGCGTTCATGTAGTGGGATGTATATTCAATCCTTATTGTCTTATTAGTCCCTGCCTCAAGCAGAGACTATAGCTTTCGGTAACATAGTCAAACTACATTGACCTTGTATTAATTCATCTAAATTTCCAAACTTAACCAAAGTTTCATAGAAATTTGATATTAATTAAATTTTCTTTTAAATAAATTTAATTTTTCATTTACATAATTTTATAATTAAAATTTTTTTATTGGAAGAGAGTGATGTGATGGGAATTTATTCCCATGGTGTATGCCATTTCTTTTTTGCAATTGTTAGAATTTAAAAATGAATTAAGAAAAACAATTTTTCTAGTGGTCATTTTGGTAGGCTCTGACATTGCACTCTTTCAAGCATTGTGAACAATGGCTCTGATTACACTATAGGTTCTGACTACACTAAATCGTGCAAGAACCTTGCCTAGCCACCTCTTCACCCTCTACCGCCTCCTCACCACAGGTTCTGACTACACTGAATCATGTTAGAACCTTGCCTAACCATCTCTTCACCCTCTACCGCCTCCTCACTGCCAGACCACCTCTTTATCCTCTGTGAAAAATGGAGGCTTATCGGAGTTTGGGTTTTGGATTTTACTAACACCCGACACAAAAAAAAAACAACTATTCCCGAACGCGAAACGCGAACAGGCTTTTGGGCCCAACACTTCGGGTTCGGAGTTTGGAAACAAAAGAACTCCGCACGCTCCAACAAATAACGGTGCAATAAATGCTTTCAAAATTCAACGGAGAGAACACCTACGAATAAAAAATGGCGACTTATATTCAATGCGATTTTTAAAGATGCCAAAGATTACAATCCATTTCAGGTATTTATAAAAAAACTAACAAAAATTCCCTAATTAATAAGATAGAACAAAAATTGCCCCTTTGATCTTAGAAAAGATTTAATTAAGGCGGTAATAGTATCTCGTGGCCTTCAAAGGTTAAGGCGGACACCGCTTGAGCTATTTAGGGAAAACCAGTAAAATGGTGCTTAATCCTCGAGTCTTGAAGGGTCAAGACGTCTATCGATACACCGTTATTCAGGCGGTGAAATGATTACTATCTAACATACTCCCTCTTAATAATTTCAAAACAAAACAAACAGAAACATGTAATACAAGATTGTTGTTAACAATGCATTACAACCTAGAGACCCCATTGTTATCTCTATGAATTTTAAACAATTCATTTCCCAACGGATTTGTAAATATGTTTGCAAATTTTTCTTCAAACCTACAGAACTGAACATAAATTTCTTTACCATTTACCAACTCTCGAATGAAATGATACCTCGTATCAATGTGCTTACTTTGCTTGTGAAAAACATGATTCTTTGACAGTGCAATGGAAGATTTATTATCACAGACAATCTGAGTTGTACCATTCTGCTCATGCAATAATTCATTCAAGATTCTTCTCATCCACACAACTTGACATGCAACTGTTGTTGTTGCAACATACTCTACCTCAACAGAAGGTAAAGTCACTATGGGTTGTTTCTTTGATGCCCATGCCACTGCTCCAGATCCAAGACTGAACAGATAACCATATGTGCTCTTCCTATCATTAATGGAACCTGCAAAATCACTATCAATATATCCGATCGGCACAAAGTTCAAGTTTGATGTGTATCGGATACCAAAATCAGTTGTTCTAGCAATGTATCTCAGGATCCTCTTTCCTTCTTGCCAATGAGTACTCTTCAGAGTCTTCATAAATCTAGAAATTAAACTTACAGAAAACATAATATCAGGTCTCGTCGTTGTTAAATACATAAGGCTTCGAGCCAACTTCTGATACAGAGTTGGATCAACATATGATCCCTCATCATATTTGCTAAGTTTAGTAGTAGTTGCCATTGGTGTTACAGCTGGTTTACAATTCAACATTCTAAACCTTTTCAATACTTCATTTGCATATTTAGTTTGACAAATGAAAATGCCATCATTAGATTGATCCACTTCAATTCCAAGGAAATATTTCAGCAATCCTAAATCAGTCATCTCAAACTCTGTTTTCATGGCATTTTTAAAAACATCTACAAATAGATCTCCAGTAAAAATCAAGTCATCAACATACAAACAAACAATCAAAATTTTACCTTCCTGGTTTTCCTTTGTATACAGATTTGGTTCACTTGGACTTTTGATGAATCCAACACTAATCAGGTACTCGTCAATCCTGGCATACCAAAATCTAGATGCCTGCTTCAATCCATATAAAGCTTTCCTTAACTTGTAAACTTTATCTCTGTTCTTATCAATCTCATAACTCAAAGGTTGTCTTACATAAGCCTCTTCTTCGAAACATCCATTCAAGAATGCAAACTTAATGTCCATCTGATGCATGATCCATTTATTCTGAGCTACAATAGCTAAGACCATCCTCACCGTGTCAATTCTTGATACAGTAGCAAAGGTTTCATTGTAATCAATACCGTTGCTGACTAAACCCCTGAGCTACAAGTCTTGCCTTGTACTTTTCAACTTCACCTTATTCGTTCAGCTTAGTCTTATAAAACCACTTAACACCAATATTGTTCTTATCTTCAGGTAAATCGACAAGATCCCAAGTGTTATTTCTTTCAATGGAATCAATCTCCTCATCCATTGCATTTATCCAGATATCCTATTTAGCAACTTTATCAAAACTTATAGGATCACATACCATTAGTGAAAAATTTAAAACCTAATCTACTTCTCCATTCTGATCATTTAATTCTCTTAAGCTTCTAGTCTTCTGACCTTTAAATCTGTATTTCAATGAAGCTAAAGTAGGATTCGATTCACTACTTACCTGTGAATCTGTTTGATGTCCACAATGTCCAGATGGCTCACCACGCTCATGAGTTTTGGGCATTCTAAATTGAGATGGATTAATATCTGGTGCTTCCCTTGAAAGACTTCTCGCTACAAGCGTATGTGCATGTGGAACCAACAGTCCACCTCCTTCAGCTTGCTCAACTCCATCACCATCTTCACAGGGTAACACAACTCCCTATGAAACATATTTATCAATACTTCCATCGCAAGCTTCCTCTTCCTTAAATTCAACATCTATGTTGATTGCATACTTCTTGGAGATGGGATTGTAGAGTCTATGTGCCCTAGAATCTTCACTGTATCCAACAAAGATACATCTCTCGCTTCTGTCATCCAAATTCCTCCTCATTTCTTCAGGTACATGCGCATATGCTACACATCCAAAAATTTCGAAATAAAAAACATTGCAAGGCTTACCATCCCATGCTTCCTGAGGTACACGATTCCTCATGGTTTTGGTCGGACTTCTATTCAATATATAGACAGAGAAAAAAACCGCATCTCCCCAATATTCATTTGAAATATGATTATCTTTCAACATGCTTAGAGCCATATTCATGATGGTTTGATTTTTCCTTTCAGCCACTCCATTCTGCTTTGGAGTATATCGAGCAGTAAACTTCCTTTTAATTCCATGAAAATCACAAAATTCAATGAATTCATTCAATTTATACTCACCTCCTCTGTGAGACCTTAGGATCTTAATGGTTCGACCACTCTCAATATCAACCATGGACTTAAACCTCTTGAAAACTTCAAAGGCTTCAAATTTCCTCTTCAACAAATACAACCAAGTCTTCCTACTGAAATCATCAATAAAAGTCATAAAATAAACACTACCATTCAAATAAGGTGTTTGCATAGGTCCACACAAATCCGTGTGGACAATTTCCAATGGAGATTTTTCTCTGTAGGAAACACCTGAAACAAATTTCTCTCTGTGATGCTTCCCAATTATAGAGCTCTCACAAGAGCTTGCAGGTTGCTAAATACAGGGCAACCCCTTTACCATCTACTTCTTCTGTAACAGATCTAAGCCACCAAAATGTAAATGACCATATCTCATCAATATGCATTTGACTTAAATCTTTAAATTCGTCTATGGGTACAACTACAGGTTCAAACTTCTTGGGTAAACTTCTCAACACTTTCTCAATAACTCTCTTATTCTCAACATCATCTCCATACTGCCTGAGGGTTCACAATACTCATCACTTGAGTCATGAAAGTATCAACACTTTCATGATCCTTCATCTTCATATTTTCGAAGTCCCTTCTTAAGTTTTGCAACTTGACTGTCTTCACCTTGGACACACCTTGATAAGAGGTTTCAAGGATGTCCCAAGCCATCTTCGAAGATGCAGCTCTAGAAATATTCGTAAAATTGGATTCATTTAATCCTTGCTAGATTAATCCAAGAGCTTTGTTATCCTTCTTCATGTTTTCCTTCAGCAAAACACGGTCAACATTAGAGAGAGCCAGTTCTGTTGCTGTATCAGCTAGCTCAACATAACCTTCAATAACATAGGTCCATAAATCCTGAGAACGCAAAATCGTCCTCATTCGAATATACCAAGAATCATATGACTTCTCGCTCAGGACAGGAACCTGAACCTAAGAAGAACTACTACCAGACACAACCATTTATATAAAAAATTGTAAGGAATCAAATAAACCTTTGTGCAAGAAAACAAGACGGTAAAATTGGGCACCAACATGAACTACTTGCACTGAACTAAGAAATAGCAGAATGGACTATAGGCTCTGATACCAAATGTGAAAAACAGAGGCTTATCAGAGTTCGGAGTTCAGGTTTCGACTTTTACAAACACTTGACACAAAAAAAAAAAAAAAACTATTCTCAAACGCCAAACGCGAACAGGCTTTTGGGCCCAACACTTTGGTTCCGGAGTTTGGAAACAAAAGAACTCCACGCACTCCAACAAATAACGATGCAAGAAATGCTTTCAAAATTCAATGGAGAGAACACCTCCGAATAAAAAATGGCAACTTATATTCAATGTGTTTTTTTAAAGATGCCAAAGATTACAATCCGTTTCAGGTATTTATAAAAACACTAACAAAAATTCTCTAATTAATAAGATAGAACAAAAATTGCCCCTTCTATCTTAGAAAATATTTAATTAAGGCGGTAATAGTATCTCGTGGCCTTCAAAAGTTAAGACGACCACCGCTTGAGCTATTTAGTACAAACCAATAAAACGGTGCTTAATCCTCAAGTCTTGAAGGGTCAAGACGGCCACCGATACGCCGTTATTCAGGCGGTGAAATGATTACTATCTAACATCCTCGTAGAATCCTTCACATTCCAACGTTGGTTATTATAGTACCCCCACAGAATCCTTCACATTCCAACGCTAGTTATTACATTATCCCCGCAGCATCCTTCACATTACAACGATGGTTGTTATGTTGGAAGCTTACCAGACCAAGAAGTATGGTTGAATAATTGAAAGCTTACCAGACCAGACCAAGAAGCATGGCCGAATAATTGAAGCAGAGATCAAGGCACAATTGAGGTAACTCAATGTTATTTATATGCAGTTGCATATTACTTAGATTTATTGTATATACACTGTCCCAGAAACATTGTTGTGAAAAATGAGTGAAAACCTAGAAGAAACAGAAAAATATCAATTATTTAAAGAAAATTCAAATGGATCAATACAAAATACCTCAGTTTTTCTCATCTAGGACATCTAGATTGTTTTTATTGTTCATCATTGCACTATTAACTCATCCTATTGGTGTCTCCTTGTCAAAAACATTCTAACTCCAGCTATTTGGTCTGGATTCAAACCGGTTTGCTCCAAAACCAGGACTCGATCTACCATATGCATGCTTTCTTTGGTGTTGCTCCTTTCCAGCAACCATTTGGGTTTTTATGTTGTTTTAACACAGATCATTAGAGGATCATGCAGGCCTTGTGGAGGCAGTGAAGAAGGTGTATGTAGTAATCTCCACAATAGGAGGAGAACAGTTCGCCATTCAGTTCAATATTGTAAAGGACCTATTAATACACACACAATACTAGTACCTAATCAAATTCTTGATCAGTGTAGTGCAAAAAGCTATTAAAATCCTCTATGGCGAAGGTTTTAATACCTATGCCCTAATTTTAGACTTAAGTCAATGGAATAATGAATGTTTTGCATAGTTTTCTGCCATTTGAGTTCGGGAATGACGTTGATAACTCAGACGCAGTGGATCCTACGAATAGTGTGTTTGAGTAGAAAGCCAAAGTCTGTCGACAAATTAAGGCAAATGGTATTCCTTATACATACGTTTCCAACAACTGTTTTGTGGGGTATTTCCTTCCAAGACTGGCACAGCCTGGCCTTACAGCGTCTCCAAGGGATAAAGTTGTTATTCTTGGAGATGGAAATGTCAAAGATTTGTTAACTGTTTCTTTTTATAGTGTGCACTCTATTCTTTCGTGAAAGAGACCATTTAAGATTGTATTCTATCTCTCCTCATGCAACAACATTCTCTGTTATGAGTTAGCAGTGTTGTTCATTATTATCAGATGAGTTAATTCAACTGCATTTTATACCGTGGTGTTATGCACAGTTTTTCTCTTTGATCCATAATTTATTCTCTTAATTTTGTCTGAATTATTCTTGAATGAAATCCAGCGGTGTATGTCAATGAGGAAGACATTGGCGCATTCATAAAGGGCGCCTTCCTGGAATTAAGGTAATCACTGTCGCTGGCTGGACGGGACAATAATCAAGACACACAATTGCCTCGCAATTAATTAGGAGGAGGCACAATAAGCAATTTTTGGTGCACTTGTTATTAATGTTATTTTTCTCTTGGGAGTGACTTCATAAATATATATATATTTTTATTTTTTTTCCTTATTGTTTTTTTTTCTTTTTTCTTTTCTTGTTTTTGTTATTACGCCGAAAGGCGTATACCTATTGACAATGGGTACAATTAATAATCTTTTAACCTTATTTAACCTTAAAAATAGCTATGCATTGAAGATGCTGGCATATTCTTAGTCGTCCTTCAAAATCAATGTATCAGATTTATTGTTCATAACTTTCTTGCATTTATAAAGGCATCCGTTAACATGTTTACTTTTTAACATTTACCTAATCACATTAAAAATTTACTGTAAGGATATGTAATCCCCAAATTTACTGTAAGGATATGTAATCCCCACCTGTCTGGGCGTTTCATTTTCGCCACTGATTTTCTTACCTGTCGATGCGTTTCAGTTGTCTGTGCGATTCAGATTCAATTGTCCGCCCATTCTCTAATGCCCCCGCGTTTCAGCTGCGGCACCGATTCGTTTAATTGAGTTGTGCATTCACTTTAAATTACCACACGTTTCTGGAGGGATCAAATCCTAATATATACGAAGGAACGCCAACCGCGAAGGCAACTCTCTGGCTCTTGTTGTTCCGATCAATGCCTTTCATCGCATTGCTTTCTCCAGCACTGGGAGCTGCATTGCTCGGAAAGAAATCAATCGCGAGGTGCCGAACCGACATGCATGCGTTAATTCTAAACCCAACTGAAGAATAATTGAGGTATGTGTTTAATTTATTTAAATTATCAGAATTCGCTGATGATCGTGTTTCACCTACTCTTGATGCCGTTCTCCAATTGCAAGGAAAGACTAGCCACAATGAACGGATATAGCAGATCGGTTTATATTCAAATTAGGTTTAATAAATTAAATATGCCTTTCGACGTTCATCAGCCACAATGATGTGACTGTGCTAGTTGTTATCCTCATTTTCACTGAGGAATGATGTCGTTTTTACGAGTGACGGACTTACTAAGTGGATAAATTGGTTGTCTTATATTTTTTCTCTTTTGATTACACTTCACACTTTGATTTATTATTTTCACTTTTGTTTGGAAGTGATTTGAGAGCAGGTTAATCATATACAAATCTCCTCTCTTCTTTTTTTTGAACTCAGCCCCATTGTCAAAGTTTGGTTACKTGTGGATTTTAATATTAAATTAAATTAAATTAATTTCAATTAATTATATGAATTAATTAATTCCCTGCCATATATATTATTAAATTAATTATGAGCTACATTGAAGGCATTTACTTGATGTCACCGATGAAGGATAAGCTATGAGAGCTGAGGACCTGATATTTTCATCTGTTTTGCTTTTATAGGTTTCCATGTTTGATTTCTTAAATGAATAATATTAGTTTTGCATACATGGGTTTCCATGTTTAATTAATAAAAATCTCAAATTAAACTATGGAATACATGATGGATTAGTGGAATTACGTTTTGTTCACTTGGTGGTTAACGTTATAATTAGTTCCTTATGAGATAAGGATTAACTACGCATGGTTTAAATGCTTAGACGTTGTAGTCATAAATATATAATATAGAGTTGACTCTAGAATAATAATAAGTATGACTAAGAGATATAACCATCTTAATCTCCTTAAATCTCTCATAGGTACAACTCTAATTGTAATAAAGTTATTTTTGTCAGAAAAATCATAACTATTTGTTGAACTCGGTGTTACAACTTAGTAATCAACTTTTAATTATTCAATAATATTCTCTAAGATAGATCATTTGCAAGAAGGACTTCCATTTTATATTGGCTCATATTCATTACTCCTTAGGAGCAATTCAGTTAAATTAGGATGCGTGCCAATATTATTATATTGATAGTAATAGAATGGCAATTTTATTATGGTTGTTGTTACATCAGTTAAAGTTTCGTAAATTAGATGAATGAAAGAAAAGTAAAAGTTAGGTATTACTTTTAGTTATATAATTATTGAGGTATGTTGAAATCTCATAGAATGGATTCTCATATATTATTTCTTAAATTATCTTCATAAATGTTTTATTTATCACTAATTCATTCACGGTAGTAATTTAGGTAATATTTTAGGTAATTAAAAGGTTTTTTTTTTTTTTAATTATGAGAATAAGTTTGATTTTTAGAATTTTGGACTGAGATTGATTAGGGGTATAGATATCTTCATGTTCCTCAGAACGACTGTTAGTCATGAGATCTTAAATGGTCAAGATAGATCAGATGAATCTTGGATTTGAGCGTTGATTATGTGTTTTGAAGGTCCTAACCTCATAGGGTAGGTTTGGGCGAGAAGACGATGTTTATTATTTCTTCCTTCGTATGGGAAGATTTTAGTAATTTCCACATGTTAGACCTTGCTTTATTGTTAAGTCGATGTTATGTATGATGAATGATGTTGATTAATCTTAGATAGTCTACCTGTAGTTATATTGTTATTAATTGACTATGCTTATATAATTGTAGTAATGAACTTTTCCTTACTTGCTTTACAAAAACAAAAAAAATTACACTTACAGTATTCGCTTACATTTATGTTGTATACGGAGGGGTCGTTACAAGAAGTTACAATTATCTTCCTTAACATTTATTAAAAATTGCATGCAATAAGTTCTTTGAAAGATAAACATTCACAGAACACAAGATATATCCTGGGAAACCCTCATGGGGGAGAAAACCCATCAACCAATTCTTCAATATAGATTCCTTCAACCAGTACAATGTCACGTTATAGCTCTCCACAAATAGACCAAGACCAAGATACCAAAGACCAAGAAACCAAGACCTCCTGTGCCAGACCTTCCTTGCTATGCTCCAAATACACAAGAGAAGATGAGTTGTGTGTGTGTACAAATGAGAGGAACTCGACCTCTATTTATACACGTAATTGACTCCCAAAAAGATGCAACCCTAAGAGGGGATATTTTGACTTTTACAATAAGGATAACAATAAAATAATGATTTCTTTTGATTTAATTTATACAATAAGATTACAATAACCTTCTCAAGGTTTGACCAATATAAATACAAAAGAATATCTTTGTAGTTACATTGAAATATCAACACCTTTCACCAATTTGTCGAAACATACACAATTTTACAAGGGTTTCATATCATTTACACTTGTTCAACACAAATGAATGGATTTCACACCTAAGATAGAGAATTAACATAAATGAGATAAAAATAGAGATTGTAAATCTCTAATTGGGTTTGCAACTCAACATTTCATTAAACTCTTGAAACACGATTTGTACATGCACACATGGTTCTCTATCTCTCTCTCTCTCATATTCCCTCACTCTATCCTCCCTCTGTCTCTACCTGTATCTACTTGCTCTTTCTCTTCCCCATATTTTCAACATTGAAGTAGATTATTTATACAATAACATAAGAGGATAACTCAAATCACAAGCATTGATTTGTATCTTCTATTAGTAGAAATATCAAAACTAACTCCTAAAATCTCAAATGCATGATCAAGAACCTTATTTAAGGAAATCCTATCCTTGACTTGGTGGAAGTTGTTACAACTATATTTGACAACTCCTCCTACTACCATATTGTTCTAGAATCTAGAATAATTACAATTAAAATACAAATTTTAACTAAGGGAACCCACTCCCTTTTATAAATTCCTAAGACCTTCTAGAGGTTTGATTACAATTTAGACTTGGGATAGATTCTCTAGTATCATTTCCTTAAGGGAAAGGGCATGTACACACTTCCTTGATGAGCATAAAGTGCGCATAGAGAATCAAGGAGGTTCGTTTAGGAAGAGTACAAGGGGTTCCCAAGCTACAAGGGATATAGAAAGGGGATACAGGATAAAATCAATGCATATAAGATAGAGGGTTTCAAAAGATGCTATAATAGATACCATGTTTGCTAAACATGGTATTTATACATAGCTTGAACACATTAAGGAAACCACTCACACAAATGGATCAAAGATAAATATATTAGTGGAAAAAATTTGTGACCCCAACCAATGTGACCACATGGATCAATATAATCATTAATGTTAAGGAGAAGATGAATTGTTGAATTGATTTATATCTAGGACAAGTTTGTGACCCATTTGATTAGAGAATTATAATGCACACTAACCAAAAAAACTAAACAAACTAATTTTACATAAAGACACATTAGACTAAGTTGATCTTAACTATCTCCCAAGTGTCTAAATATTGTAACATTAATTTCCCTTCTATTTGTAATATGGTTAGAATGTGAAGGGTGCATAGTCGAAGGGAATGTTTTAGTTATCCTAATTTTGTATATAGAAGTATGTTTAATGTATGGAATAGAAGGAGAATTGAGTTTCATTGTATACATTTATGCTTCCTCTACAAGTTGTGGCTACACATTTTTTTATTTGCTAGTATCAAATTAGAGCCATATAGCATTCATCTTGAAAATATTTCATTTAGTTCATAACTTGATTTTTATACAACAGAGTCAATGATTTTATTGATAAGTATTACTTCAGGTAAAACTACTAAAGGTCAATTTATCTCTTCTCTCTTGACCCATATGTGGGTTTTGTGATTTTCTACAATAAACACGTTATAGAGTTTGTAGTTAACATAAGGAAGTTGCTAAAAAGGATTGGCTCATAGTTGTCATTTTGTTTATATGAAACTTTATTGTACATTTCCTTAAATTGGTTTGAAAAACTACAACTCTACAATGCAATGATTGCCATCACTTATTTTGTTGCATCTCTTTAGTCTTGGTATATTTAGCAGTTCCTGTCATAGTAATATTATCCATAAAGATACAAAAATAAAATATCAATAAATTAATATTGGATTTATATATAATATACACATTAAAGAATAATATGATTCAAAATATTGAAATCCAAACACACATTGTAGCAATTTAATATTGACAATTTTGGAATTGAAATTTACACTTTCGAATTTCAAATTCACACTTTAAGAATTAAAAGAACACACCTTTGGAATCAAAGTTATTCAAAATTCACAATTTCACGATCGAAAATCACACTTTTGAAAACCAATATTGATATTGTTAGTCCCTAAAGTTGCACTTGACTGTGAGAGGGAAAGCTAGGGCATCATCGATTTATTGCAAAAGTGTTTTAAGGGTTTTTATGGTTTGGTTTTTGAATAATATGGCTGAAAACTGGCTCAAGGTTTAAAATAAACAAGAAATCCAGAATAAGAACAAAAGATATCCGATTGACTGGTTAAAAGGTAGTCACATAGATGTATTAGACAAATTAGGAAAAGAGAAAGTGAAGTTTTCAATTTTTCAACCTCACAATAAATTCTTATCTCAAAATATCATCAAGAAACAAGAACATCAGCTTGAAATCAAAACTTGAAAATAATCACCACAAAAAATTCTTTACTCTATCAATTCATAGTCAAGAAAACAAATGCATTGCAATTTGAATAATGAACTCAAGCATGAAGATAGAAGAACAGAGTAGAAAAGAGAATCTAACCATCCATATGCCTTTGCTATTAAGTTTCAAATAGAAAATGAATGCCTTTACAAGGAATTTCAAAACAGGTCTCCTGGATCTCCAATTTTTTGACTCAAAAGAGTATTTCCTCTGTTTACTTAAACTATCCAAACTATATCAGATCCTAATTTATAGTATGATATTAATGATAAGATATGATTTCATCTATCTACTAGGGAGGTTAGCTCAAAAAGAGAATTTACATTACAACAATAGATATTCGCTCAACAACTTAATCTTGAATGATCCTTTCAACAATACATTCGAACCTACAAAATAGGAATATGTTTGATCTAGTCATGCCTTTCGAGGTATTTTCCTTTCATAAGCCAAAATAAGTAAATATTTCTTTGTTCCCTGGTAAACATCAAAATTGAGAATGTGCCAAAATTTCCATAAATCTTTTAGGGTATGATAACATCAGTAGCCTTGGTAGTCCTCTGTTTGAGATTTGTGGTAAGTACAATGTTATGCCAATAGAGTTTGAAATTTATTTCTCTGAGTTCTTTGAGCAATGCTCTTGGCTCTCTTTTCTTCCTCTTGAAACCCTGAATCCTTTCTGGTTGCCTGGCACTCCATTGTTCTACATGAGCCTTCTCTTTCTTTAGTTGTTTCACCATATTCTAGAGTTATGTGATCTTTTCTTTGTTACTTATGACCTTAACCTTGAACTCGGGGAACTCATCTGCAGGTGAAAGCTTATTCAGATCTATGGAAACCTTAGGCTCTCTTAGTTTAATCTGGTACCTAGAAGCCAATCATGAGCTATTCTCTTCATTTGAACTAGTTGAATCCATGGCTCCAGGCATGTCTGATATGTGGTCTGAATCTACAGGGTTTCTTTCTTTATTTGCAGGAACCCTACTTATACCTTTAGCAGATGCTTTAGCTCTTGAAAATTTGGTAGTAGCTCTTGTTACAAGTCTTGTTGGGAATGGAACAGTCTTCTTACCTCTTTTTGCTGGTTCTTTATGTAATGGGGTTTTTCCTGCCTTTTGTTTGATATCTGCTTTAGCATCCTCAGAATGATCCTCTATAACTATGACATCTTCCTTTTTGATTGAGGGATCAAAAATAGCTTTGGACCTTAGCCTGTATTTGTTGTTAAATCTAGTATAATTCCTCGTAGGGTTTTGAGATACAGGCACATATTTCTTCTTCTAATTTTTTACTGCAACATCTTTCTTACTGGTTTTTGGCGCTTTATGCTTGACTTTAGTTTTAACATCATAATCTTCATCGAAATCTGCTTCCATTTTTACATCCTCCTCAGGAAACTCTTTGGTTTTTGTATCCAATTTGGGTCTCTTACCTCTACTGGATCTTGTCACCCTGATGTCGAAGATTTCTTCTTTAACAGGAGTTTCATCAATTGGAATACTTTGTTTCTGTGTAACAACCCTTTTCCCTTTTCTGTTTGCTGGGTTGTGGATCAATATTTAGGGATTGGATCAACCAACTTCAGGGTTTATGTACTTCCCTCAGAGAAGAAACAACCAAAGTCTTAATTAAGACTTGATGAAACATGCTACTCTTTGCAGTGGTGGGGTGTGACTGCACCCTTTTTGACATGTTTGCCAGGATTTTGAGTAGAAAGTAAGGAAGATTTAAAGGATAATCTCCATTTAGATGCATTAAAAACCTAATGTGGTATATGTAGATTAGTGAAAATCTACCTTCGTAGGTGATATACCTATGGATGTTGATTAAATAAGTGTACCATTCCTGTCTAATCCAATTGTGAGGGAATCCCTTTCTCCAATCCGGGTTTTTCTTATCTGGTAGCAAACATTGATTGACAAACTCCGTGACTACATGCTCCTTCTTCCACCATCATTCTCCTCCAACTACCAATCTGCAAGCTTTGGCGATGGATTGTTCTGTCACCAACATTAGCAAATTTTCGATCTCCACTTCGAAACCATCGAAGTTCTGAGAAAACACCATAGATACATGTTGGTCATAAACTTGGAAGGTGGTGAGGAATTCGAACCAACCAGCGTCTTTAAACCTCTGCGCCATCTGCGGATATACTTCGATAAGCTCAGCGCCCTCGGGTTCGAATATGACAACTTGCCCACTTCTCTTAGGTTCCATATCAATAACACGATGTTGCAACTTGACACTATTCGGAAGTTGATTTTACAACTTGCAACTGTTATCATATAACATTTTCTTCTGAAAAAATACATGTGCTTATAATTCAACAAATTAGAATGACGAGTGACAGGATCATAAAATGATGTTTGGAAATTGACTGATTTGAAAATGGTCTTTGCAGGTACAGAATGATCCCATCATGTAATGGTTTGAACTATATTATGATTCAAGAGATATCGTGGGACACATGTGGATTATTAGTCCACGATTTATGTAATCATAACAGAATCAGGATGGCTAGCACTTATCATGACATGATTACATTAGCACTATAGGAATAATGTTATTCCAATATCACTATTAAGGACTTGGCAATAATTTGAATTTGCAAGATTCAAATAGGCATATGATATGAAAATTATCCTAAAACCATTTCTTAAACCCCAAACTTAAGGAAATTATTCAAAAAGCTAAAATGTGAAACATAGCAAACTCAAAACAAAGATTAAAATCAAATGAAAGAAAACAATGAAGTATAGGTATGGAGGATTTTAGAATTAGAGTTTCTCACTAAATCAAAAGAAAAAATAGGGACTAACACTGGCTCATTCTGGGGGTGGAGTTTTGAAGGTAAAATCCAAAAACTTTAGACCAATGCATTTTCCTTTATTTCTGATTCATTGATCTCCATGCATCTGTCAGTATTTATTCACAACACAATTGTAGAACACAAGTCCATTGGGTATATGGAGTCTTTATTGAAAGGAAAACCTGTTGTACAAGCTAAAAACCTGATAAGTCTTTAAAGAAAATAGTGTTTCAAGAACCTCCCATTCACTGGGCCTCCAAAATTTTTTGTATCATATAGATTATGCTGGAGAAAAGTGTTATTGTCCATTACCTTGGCTATTCTGAAAGGAACATACCATAGGTTATCAAACTTACCATGTTTTTCTTTATCCTTTCTCCTAGCATCCCACCTTAACACCAAATATCCTTCATTAAAAATATCTTTCTTAGTTTCTTTATCAAATGTGGCCTTGAGTTTTCTCTGATGAGCAGTAGCATTTTGATTCATCTATTCTTTGACCTGCTGAACCTCAATCATCTAAAAAATTATGCTTTGGAGATCATTGGGTTCTTCTAACTCTTCTTGTAAAAACTTTAAAACTAGTAGGCCTAATTGAGTTGGAAGAATAGTTTTTGTCCCATATGCCATCTGGAAAGGAGAGGTCCCAATAGACTTCTTGTTACTGATATGATCAGCCCATAGGGAAAAATTTAACTTGGAATCCCGTGATTTTTTATTTTCTGTCAGTAGTTTTTTGACAATCCTTATCAGGCTTTTATTGGAGGACTCTACTAACCCATTCCATTGGGGGTAGTAGGGAGTAGAGTGGACCAATTTAATACTATAATTATTGCATAAATCAATCATGGAATTGGATTTAAAAGCTTGTGCATTATCAGTGACTAGTTTTTTAGGACAACCAAACCTAGAAAAGATATATCCTTCAAGAAAATCCATGATTACCTTGTTTGTTGCATTCCAAGTTGGAATTAATTTGATCCACTTTGTAAAGTAATTTGTGGCTGTAAGAATCCATCTATGTTGCCCCGAAGTTGAAGGATTAATCTCCCCAATGAAATCCAAGCCCCACTGTTGGAATGGTCCATGAGTAATAATTGGTTTCAGAGGCAGAGACATAAGTTTCTACTTTCTAGCAAATTTATGATAGATTTCGCATGCCCTGACCTAAGAAAAAATATCTGAGAATAGAAATGGCCAGTAATAGCCTTCCCTGAGAATTTTGAAGGTAGTATCTTTCCAATGGTGATGACCTCCGCAAACACCATGATGTAAATCACAAAAAAATTGTTTGTCCTCTTTCTCATCTACACACCTCAACAAAATGCCATGAGTGTCTTTCCAGAATAAGATCTGATCAATAATGCAGTAATTTGTTGATCTTAATTTTAACGATCTGAACTTTGATTTATCTAATTTTGGAGGAGATTGAAAATTTAGAAGAAAAAATATGATATCTTTGTACCATGGTGAAGAAACATGGTTGTTGTTTACCCGTGAATTTGTTTCTTCAATCTGGAATGAAGAGTTTTGTGTCTTACCTGGAATATGGTACAACCCAATTGCTTTGCAATTAGATTCTGTCATTAATTTGGCAAGACCTTGACCTTTTATTGGCTGAGTAGGATTTATAGTGAGGTTATACTCCAGGATTTTTTTTATCCATTTTCCTGTCTTTCCTTCACAATCAGGCTGAACTAAGATTTCTTTGACTGCATTTCTTGGGACATAAGCTGTGATCTCAGATTGAAGAACATATACTCTAAAGGATTTCAGAGCCTTTACCAGGGCATAGTCCTGTTTCTCCACTATATCATACTTCAATTCAGAATCTTTGAGAGTTTTGCTAAATAAGGAGATGAGCTGCTCATATCCTTGCTCATTTCTTTGTAGAAAAACAACAACTATGGTATTTTATGAGGAAAAAGAGAAAATCATGAATTCTTTGGCATAATTTGGACTGATGAGAACAGGGGCCTGAAAAAGATCCTGTTTGATCTTTTCAAACGATTCTTTAGCTTCTAGTATCCACTTAATCTATGCATCCTTTTTCAACATGTCAGTAATGTACTTGATAATCTTTGCAAAATTTGGTATAAACCTCCTTAAAAAAATAATTTTACCAATGAAGGACTGAATAGACTTTTTGTTTCTCAGGATGTCTATTTTTTGGATAGCCTTTACTCTTTCGGGATCTATTTTAATACCTTCAGGTGAAACAATATGTCCTAAACTATTTCCTTCCTCCATGGAAACATGTGGTTTTTTAAGATTAAGTGATATATCGTACCTCCTACATTTCTCAAAATTATGCTTCAAGTGTTGTAAATGTTCTTCGTCAGATGTTGATAATACAATGATGTCATCAATATAAATAACCACAAACCTGTCTTTCTCACCAATAAAATCAATGCCCATAGCCCTTTGAAATGTGGTTCCTACATTCATCAATCCAAAGGGCATCTTCTCATACATAAAAGTGCCCCAGGGAGTGGTAAAAGTTGTTTTCCTTTTGTCCTCCTCTACTACTGATATTTCATTGTACCCTGAGTATCCATCAAACATAGAGATCCTCTTGGCTCCTACATCTCTCTATAAAATATGATCCATTTTTGGTAATGGATAATTGTCTTTCAAGGAGCACCTATTCAAATTCTTGAAGTCTACATAGAGTCTTATCTCTCCACTCTTCTTTCTGACAGGTACAAGGTTGGCTACCCACTCTGAGTATCTTAGTGGCACTATGATTTTGGCTTCCAGTAACCTTTTCAACTCCTTTTCTATTACAAGTAACAACAAAGGATTGAATTGCCTGGACTTTTGCTTAAACGGTTTTGATCCAGATTTCAGAGGAATTTTGTGTTGTATAATTTCTATATCAAACACCTTCAAATATTCATAAGACCAGGCAAATATATCTGAATATTGCTTCATTAAATCAAAATATGCTTCTCTCTGTTTTTGTGACAGTTTCCTAGATATTTTGACCAACCTGGGATTTGTATTAGGGTTGATGTCACAGTCCACTACATCAGTTTCTTCTGTCTGAATAACAACCTTCCCAGAAATATCATTGTGATAAAAAATCCTCTCTAGTGGGACCAAACCTTTAGTCATATGGTTTGTCTCAAATTCGATAATTTTGTGCCCAGCAACATTGTCTTGAAAAACATCTGCAGCGTGTACTTCTACTTTACCATCTTTGTCATCTTGATCTATTGAAATGTTAGAGAACTCTTCAATAGTTTTCAAGAATATTTGAATTTCCTCATCATCTTTAAAGACCTACCAATGTTTTATATCGTCTGGTATTGAGGATCTATGTCTAACCTCAACTTCAAATTTCAGATTAGGGAACATTGGATTTTTAAAGTTGCTAGTTGCAAGTACCAAAGAGTCATCCTGTTGATTTAAACTTCTGTGCAAAAAAGTAATATTGAATGCCAAAAATATATTATCCACATAATCCCACACCTCATTTCTATATTGTTTCAACCTTTGCTATTTGGTTTGATATATGTTCTTGATTTGGTGAATAATAAGTTCTGAATCACCAAAAACAGAAAGATTATCTATACCCATATCTTTAGCAACTTTCAACCCTAACAACAAGGATTCATACTCACTAATGTTATTAGTTGTGTCAAATTCATGTTTATATGACATAGGAATAACCTCCTTGGTAGGGAAAATGAAGACAATCCCAGCACCAGAACCTTCTCTAGAACATGCCCCATCAAAATACATTTTCCAAACAAAATTATCTTCTATGTCCAAAACAACAGTTGTTGTTTTTCTAACTGATACTTCTGCCATCTGATCACTCATATGAAAAATATAGGAACCAAGATCATCTTCTACAACATATATAGGATTATTAGTGGGGTTCTCGTGATCACTTACCAAATAACCCATTCTTACTTCCCTGTATAATCTCCATTGTTCCCCACCAAAACCAGGTATGGTTGCATAACTAAGATCCATTTGGAGAGTGCCTCCTACCTTTTTGGACCGATATCTTGAAAGAGGCATTCCAAATTTTGGTGGTATGTCAGCCACAATAACATCTAATACCACGCTTTTCATAGGTAATTGGGAAAGAGTAATAACCACATCCTCCATAACTCCCCGGAATTTGACTTTCTTGGAGTCAGAAGAATATAGATCATGGTAAGGTTTAGTAATGTCTAACCTTAATTCTTCCATCACCACCTTAGGCATGACATTATGTGAGGCACCATAATCCATTAGGCATTTATGAAATATATTGTCATCGACATTTAGTGATATGTAGAACGGTGGAGAAGTATCAGTTCTGTCTTCAATATGAGGTCCAATTGTTATAGCAGGGTTCTCATCTTCCAAATTGATAGTATATGAAGAGATAACTTGAGCAGGAGATTGTAGATATTTGAGAACAATTTTCCTAAAAGGATTTATTTTCATGAGTTCTAGCAGTGGCACAAAAATATTGATTTTGTTAATTTCATGTTCTAGATTGAAAGAAGAAACATTCTTTTATGGTTCCTTTATCTTTGTAGTACTAACCTTGGCAGGTTGTTTCACTGGTTGATCAATTTGAATCCCAAGACTGTCTTTATTGATTCCTTCTTTAACTAGGTTACTGGCCTTCTTTGTGGAAACATGTGTATCTACTTTAGGTGCATTTGAATTAGATCTGATATTATATTTATTCCTTTTAGGTTCTTTCTGAAAAGTCTCATCAACATCCCCTTCTTCAAACTGGTTAGAAATCAAAGTATCTTCATAATCCTGATGTGTTACATGCGTAGGAGACGTTTCAGAATCATTTAGATATACTGCAGGGTCATATTCTATATCATCTTCATCCTCTTCCTCATCTACTGCATTATTTTGGAAAGAAGGAAAAACTTTTTGGTCTTCTTGTTTTTTCCTTTCTCTTGGTAAGATCTGGGGTGCATTGTTTGGCCTCCTGAACTGATTTTGACTTCTGTATCCTCCCTCCTGTGCAAGTCTACTGGGTTGTTTTTGTTCCATCTTCAATCTTTCCATATTATATGGCAAAGATTTCAACATCTTATCCACTTAATCTATCTTAGAATCATATGTTGTATTAGAAGAGGAAGTCATCTCTTCTTTTTTTCTTTTTTATGTCTCTATGACCTCTAGTCTTCAATTTGTCTGCTGCTAATATGTTTGATTCTACCTCAATATAAGCTTCTTGCATCTGGTTGAGGGTAGAATCCCTTCTTTCTCTTAGCAACAAGGAAAATTCAACATCGAAAGTATTGGCAAAGGTAATTTTAGTTGATGTCTCTGAAGGTTTAATCTCGTCTGGAATTTTACCATACATTTTGTTAAATCTTTTAGTAAAATCGGGTATTCACCTTATTTCCTTTTTAAGGCACCAAATTCAGTGATGTAGTATAAAAAGTCTTTCTTGTCTCCCCAGTGTCTAAGGAAGGTGTCATCCAAGGCTTCAATATCAACAATTGAATTAGGTGAGTTCAATTGAATTAGGTGGCAAACTCCCGAACCACTTTCTTGCTTCACCATCTAAACTTTGCACAAACAATCTCATCCATACATCTGCATGATCTACATTGAAATTTTCTACAAAACTATAAAAGGAATTCAAATGCTCTTCAAAAGTAACTCCTCCTTCTCCATTAAATTTGGGCAAATATTTCATATAATCATTTGGTGGAAAGGCATACATGACTTGTGGAAGGATTGAAGGGGCATACCTTGCTGCAACAATTGCATCCATTATGTTTACAACCATATTTTCTATCTTTGGTGATAGAGCTTTGGGAGTAAGCAAGATTGGTGAAGTTGAAGGTGAAACTGTCCATTGTGTATGACAACTTAACTATACTGATAATGAATCTTGATCTATAGTAGACAGAGGTTTCTCTTCTGGACTATAATCAAATGATGGGCCAAGAAACAGATGATTCTCAAAAGAAGAATAATGTTATTTAATTTCTTCAGATGAGAGAGATCCAAAAGATGAAGAGAGTGTTTTTGGTTCACTCTTAATGTCTTTGTTGTAATATTTCAAGGTTTCAGCCATAGGAAAAGTGTTTGAATATTCTTGTTCAATGAGTTCTGCAAGTAGCTTCCACTGATCTAAATTTAATTATGAGATAGTTGAAGGAAATGAAACTGTAGCAGGCTCAATGACAGGTTTGAATTCACTTTCCAGAATCACCTCCTCATCTGATTAGGTTTTAGTGATTTCAAAGGACTATCCTTGAAAACTTTCTGAAGATAATTTTCCCTTTGAGAGAGAGAACTACCCAGAAATAACTTTAGGTTTTCTTAGTAGCTTTTGAGGATCTGGTACTGCTGCAACAAGCTCAGAATCTGGATTTTTTCTAGTTACTGGTCTCTTAGTAGATGATGAAGAAGTTGGAGGAGTTTTAGGTCCTTTCCCTTCTCTTTTAGGAGCCATAATTACCACAGAGGATTCTCCAGGTGAATAATCACAGTCTTATGGAGTGTTCAAAATCTTGTTCACCATCAAGATTTGAATCTAATCTTTGTCATTTCCCCAACTAAAATATATTCGTTCCATCCCTGACAACGGCGTCAAAAAATATTAATCCCTAAAGTTGCACTTGACTCTGAGAGGGAAAGCTAGGGCATCATTGAGTTATTGAAAAAGTGTTTTAAGGGTTTTTATGGTTTGGTTTTTGAATCAGATGGTTGAAAAATGGCTCAAGGTTGAAAATAAACAAGAAATTCAAAATAAGAATAGAAGATATCCCATTGACTGGTTAAAGGGTAGTCACATGGATGTATTAAAAAAATCAGGAAAAGAGAAAGTAAATTTTTCAATCTGTCAACCTCGTAATAAATTCTTATCTCAAGATATCATCAAGAAACAAGAACATCATCTTGAAATCAAAACTTGAAAATAATCACCACAGCAATTTCTTTACTGTATCAATTGATAGTCAAGAAAACAAATGCATTGCAATTTGAATAATGAACTCAAGCATGAAGATAGAAGAACATGGTAGAAAAGAGAATCTAACCATCCATATGCATTTTCTATTAAGTCTCAAATAGAACAGGAATGTCTTTACAAGGAATTTCAAAATAGGTCTCCTGGATCTCCAATTTTTCGACTCAAAAGAGTATTTCCTCTGTTTACTTAAACTATCCAAACTATATCAGATCCTAATTTATAGTATGCTATTAATGATAAGATCTGATTTCATCTATCTACTAGGGAGGTTAGCTCAAAAAGAGCATTTACATTACAACAATAGATATTCGCTCAACAACTTAATCTTGAATGATCCTTTCAACAATACATTCGAACCTACAAAATAGGAATAGGTTTGATCTAGTCATGCCTTTCGAGGTATTTTCCTTTCATAATACAAAATAAGTAAATCTTTCTTTGTTCCATGGTAAACATCAAAATTGAGAATGCACCAAAATTTCCATAAATCTTTTAGGGTATGATAACATCAGTAGCCTTGGTAGTCTTCTGTTTGAGCTTTGTGGTAAGTACAATGTTATGCCAATAGAGTTTGAAATTTATTTCTCTGAGTTCTTTGAGCAATGCTCTTGGCTCTCTTTTCTCCTCTTGAAACCCTGAATCCTTTCCTGTTGCCTGGCACTCCATTGTTCTACATGAGCCTTCTCTTTATTTAGTTGTTTCACCACCTTCTAGAGTTCTATGATCTTTTCTTTGTTAGTTATGACCTTAACCTTGAACTCGGAAAACTCATCTATAGGTGCAAGATCATTCAGATCTATGGAAACCTTAGGCTCTCTTAGTTTAATATGGTACCTAGAAGCCAATCATGAGCTATGCTCTTCATTTGAACTAGTTGAATCCATGGCTCCAGGCATGTCTGATATGTGGTCTGAATCTACAGGGTTTCTTTCTTTATTTTCAGGAACCCTACTTATACCTTTAGCAGATGCTTTAGCTCTTGAAAATTTGGTAGTATCTCTAGTTACAAGTCCTGTTGGGAATGGAACAGTCTTCTTACCTCTTTTTGTCGGTTCTTTATGTAATGGGGGTTTTCCTGCCATTTGTTTGATATATGCTTTAGCATCCTCAGAATGATCCTCTACAACTATGACATCTTCCTTTTTTATTGAGGGATCGAAAATAGCTTTGGACCTTAGCCTGTATTTGTTGGTAACTCTGGTATAATTCCTCATAGGGTTTTGAGATACAGGCACATATTTCTTCTTCTAATTTTTTACTACAACATATTTCTTACTGGTTTCTGGCACTTTATTCTTGACTGTAGTTTTAACATCAGAATCTTCATCAGAATCTACTTCCATTTTTACATCTTCCTCAGGAAACTCTTCGGTTTTTGTATCCAATTTGGGTCTCTTACCTCTACTGGCTCTTGTCACCCTGATGTCGAAGATTTCCTCTTTAACAGGAGTTTCATCAATTGGAATACTTTGTTTTTGTGTAACAACCCTTTTCCCTTTTCCCCTTTTCTGTTTGCTGGGTTGTGGACCAGGATTTAGGGATTGGATCAACCAACTCCAGGGTTTATGTACTTCCCTTAGAGAAGAAACAACCAGAGTCTTAATTAAGACTTGATGAAACATGCTACTCTTTGCAGTGGCAGGGTGTGACTGCACCCTTTTTGACATCTTTGCCAGGATTTTGAGTAGAAAGTAAGGAAGATTTAAAGGATAATCTCCATTTAGATGCATTAACAACCTAATGTGGTAGATGTAGATTAGTGAAAATCTACCTTCGTAGGTGATATACCTGTGGATGATGATTAAATAAGTGTGGCATTCCTGTCTAATCCAATTGTGAGGGAATCCCTTTCTCCAATCCGGGTTTTTCTTATCTGATAGCAAACATTGATTGACAAACTCCGTGAATACATGCTCCTTCTTCCACCATCGTTCTCTTCCAACTACCAATCTGCAAGCTTTGGCGATGGATTGTTCTTTCACCAACATTAGCAACTTTTCGATCTCCACTTCGAAACCATCGAAGTTCTGAGAAAACACCATAGATACATGTTGGTCATAACCTTGGAAGGTGGTGAGGAATTCGAACCAACTAGCGTCTTTAAACCTCTGTGCCATCTACGGATATGCTTCGAGAAGCTTAGGGCCCTCGGGTTCGAATATGACAACTTTCCCACTTATCTTAGGTTCCATATCAATAACACGATGTTGAAACTTGACACTATTCGGAAGTTGAATTTACAACTTGCAAATGTTATCATATAACATTTTCTTCTGAAAAAATACATGCGCTTATAATTCAACAAATTAGAATGACGAGTGATAGGATCATATAATGATGTTTGGAAATTGACTGATTTGAAAATGGTCTTTGCAGGTACAGAATGATCCCATCATGTAACGGTTTGAACTATATTATGATTCAAGAGATATCGTGGGACACATGTGGATTATCAGTCCACGATTTATGTAATCATAACAGAATCAGGATGGCTAGCACTTATCATGACATGATTACATTAGCGCTACGGGAATAATGTTATTCCAGTTTTGCTATTAAGGACTAGGTAGAAATTTGAATTTTCAAGATTCAAATAGGCATATGATATGACAATTCTCATAAAACCATGTCTTAAACCCCAAACTTAAGGAAATTATTCAAAAAGCTAAAATGTGAAACATAGCAAACTCAAAACAAAGATTAAAATCAAATGAAAGCAAACAATGAAGTACAAGTAGGGAGGATTTTAGAATTAGATTTTCTCACTAAATCAAAAACAAAAATAGGGACTAACAGATTCATCAAAAATCCAATTTTACACTTTAAAAACACTCATATTCACACTTTTAAAATTGAAACTCCTTATTTCTTAGTCTAAATTCTCAGTTATTAGGAAACATTTATTCAAACTAGTGAAAAAGAAGATGAAGATGATGATTAGCNCATCAAAAATCCAATTTTACACTTTAAAAACACTCATATTCACACTTTTAAAATTGAAACTCCTTATTTCTTAGTCTAAATTCTCAGTTATTAGGAAACATTTATTCAAACTAGTGAAAAAGAAGATGAAGATGATGATTAGCATTGATTGAGACCAATTATTCTATCGAATGTTACGAAGGCAAGAGATTAATTCAATTTCTTTAAACTCAACATGTCACTAAGGGGAATATAACTTGGGTGGGAAGTCTAAAGACCCCTCTTCTTATGACTACATGAGATGCAATGCAAAATAATTTTATTTTTATTGTTTTTTAAGTAGGAAGGAAACAACGACAACAGTTAAACAACGCAACTTGATGATGAACACAATGCACGCAGATTAGGAAACAAACAAAAAAGACTTAGCATACTAGCACATCAAGCAACTGGACGACACATGTGATAATCAATAGACAAATAAAAATGACTACCCGCCTGACACAAGAAAGACAACGCCTACAAGATAAACGACAACATCAACAGACCCGGCACAACGACTTCGACGACCAGTAACTAGAAACCTCTACGGTGAGAAAAAACAATCACATTAAGGTGTTACAGAACCAAGTACCAACATCAATTACAATGAACAATACACCCACATTGAGAAGCACAAGACTCTGACCACGTTATCATTCTCATCTATCCATCAGGGAACACAATGATCCCCTCATCAGGAATCATGTCGTCACAAGGCGATAGGTGTGACAATACCCATGGTGCAACATAAAATATCTATACCTTTACACCAATCTAAATCCCTCGCTCTAGGAGACCAAATTAACTGTCAAAAATACAGGATGACTAAACCCAATAACCCAATCGACAAGTCAACAAGACGCAAGGGAAATCTGACTACTATACAATCATACATCACATTAAATTCCTGGCACAACAAATTCTATTGCAAACATACATCAANAATTAACTGTCAAAAATACAGGATGACTAAACCCAATAACCCAATCGACAAGTCAACAAGACGCAAGGGAAATCTGACTACTATACAATCATACATCACATTAAATTCCTGGCACAACAAATTCTATTGCAAACATACATCAATTAAAGTACATGATTAGCCATCTATGAATTAATCCCTCGAGAATCCATTCTACAATAACATGCATCAATTAAAAACCTCTCTCTTGTTTTTCAAGTCATTTATTAATTAATTAATATTAGCTAACAAAGGTCTCACTACAATTTTCATTCACTAACATATAATTCCTTGTAGAAGCCTAAGTTAATATTTCAACCCTATCATTACCCTTCCCAAACATACATGCCTTAGATTAAGATAATTGACATATCCACACTCTTATGCATAAGATAATGAGAAACTTGGGAAACACATGACCCTAAAGTGCCTTTTCAATATTACACCAAATTAATAGAAATATATAACAATCATATATATAAATACTCCATTTCATTCATCCTAGTACCATGTAATCTATAAACTTCTTTAATTCCCTTTGTGTACCAACAATGATACCATTGTATGACATTATTATTGATATCTATTAATAATGGTTGTCTAGCATTTAGATTGTTGTCTATTCAATACATGATATTGTTGTCTATTAAATACATGAGATCGTTGTCCATTAAATACATGACATTGTTGTTTATAAAATATATGATAATGATGTCTAATAAATAAAAATCGTTGTCTTTTAAACAGATGAGATCGTTTTACATTAAATGCATTACATTGCAGTCTATGAAATATATGATAATGATGTCTAATAAATGGAAATCGTTGTCTATTAAATACATTAGATAAACATGTTGTCTACCATATTCTCTGTCCATCAATAATTCATTGTTTGAATGATGAATCATTGTCCAACATAGGTAGTTGTCTAACAATAGTCATTTATGGGAAATAGCTATGTGAAAAGATGAAATCGCTATGTAACAAAAAGATGAAATTGTTGTGCAAAAAGGATGAAATCGTTGTGTAAAGAAAGATGAAATTGTTCTGTAAAGAAGATGAAATAACGGTGTAAAGAAAGATGAAATCGTTGTATAAAGAAAGATGAAAACACTGTATAAAGAAAGATGAAATCACTATGTAAAAAAGATGAAATCATTGTGTAAAGAAAGATGAAATCGTTGTGTAAAGAAACATGAAATCGTTGTGTAAAGAAAGATGAAATCGCTGTGTAAAGGATATATAAATTTGTTGGTGAATGGCTATATAAATTCTCTGTGTGTAAACACTCTGTGAAATCGAAAGGGTTATATAAATTCATTGGTGAATCGATATATAAATTTGTTGTGTGTAAACACTGTGTGAAATCGAAATGGATATATAAATTTGTTGTGTGTAAACACTATGTGAAATCAATATGGCTATATACTTTTGTTAATGAATGGCTATATAAATTTGATGTCTATTATATAAATTGTTGTCCTTAACATACTAAAAATGCAGTCATTCCATATTAAAACACAGTCATTCACAGATTAATAACGTTGATATTTTACCAAAAGCGCTGGGATTTATCATTAAAAACGCAGAGATTTTCCCAATCAAAGCATTCGGATTATCATTAAAAACGTAGATATTTTTCCAATCAAAGCGTTGGGTAAATCGTGGAGTAAAGGTTGTGTAGAAATTTTCTATATAATTGGAAAGGAGCCAAGATGATTTGAGATTAATCAACAAATAAAACTGAGAGTTTAAACATTCAGGGATTAAACATTCAGAAATGAATCAATCAAAATGCAAAGATACTCATTCAAAAGGAAGGCGCAAAGATTAGAGATTAATCATTAGAGAAAAACGTAGAGACAACTAAGGGATAGATAGTTGGACAAAAATTTATTCTTCACTTATTATCCATGCACAGGAAAGAAGGGAATTTAAATATCAGTCTTAAATACCAGAGTGAAGATAGTCGATTAGGCTCATGGCTGACCTCTCAGGCACAGACTAATAACTTAAAGGATAAGGGACAAAAGATAAAAACATAATTTTTCTTCGCATTAAATCAATAAAAAAACGCAGAGAAGTCATTGCAATCAGAGTTTTGGTTTTCCATGGGAAATCAATTCAAAAAAGCGAGCATAAGGTTGGGATGAATCTAAGTTCTCTGATCATAAAACGTTGATCTCAACAAGACAATTTGTTGAAAGATAAAAATGAAATATTTAGATAGTGTTACGTTGATTAAACATAAAATTTAACAAGCGTACCTTATCCAAATGTGAATTCTCCGAGGTTGTTGTCCCACACGTGCTCCGTCCAACTCTCACCTGCCAACCGATGTGACCTCACTGTTACCTCCCAGCCAACACTAAGGGTACTCTTCTTCCCCATGAGCCCCCCCAAGCTACAAATGGTCCACGCAGACAATACTAGAGAATGATAACACCCATCTCGCCTCGCAAGGTCGAGCTACCACTCGTTACCCAAGATGGTTATCCCAACTCCCACAAGAGAAAGTTCAGTCGAGATAAAGTTTCAGCAGCATAACTTTATGCAAAAAGATTTGATCCATACTCATACTCCTCCATCTCTTTTATATATTTTTAAAGTAATTAGTTTCCCAAATTCTCATTAAATTCATTTTTCATTTAATTAATTTCGAAAAACCTCCCCCATACACATGTTGCTCGATCCCCTAGTTGCACCAGAAAAACAATTTTATTAATTAATTAAATGTTCCTATTTCCCTCATCCACCTAAAATCATTCGTAAAAACGCTCCTCAGTGCCCCAAAATTCCCTTACACTTCTTAAATGAATCACGCCTTACTTAATTCCTACTTGAGTTCGTAATTAGAAAGTTCCAAAGGCAAGATTCCTTACTAAGTTAGACATTCATATTTTTCTTAATGTTTCCCTTTTTCTTAAAGTTTCCTATTTCTTTTAAGTTTCCCCCTTTTTTCCTTTTTAACTAAAACAAATCAATTTAGAAAGTGTAGATAAAACAACCATTTACCCGTTTTTCCTTTTTAATTAAAAATTAATTTAGCAAGTGTAGATAAAAACAACCGTTTACCCTCTTTTCTTTTTAACTAAAAAATAAATCAACAAATTTAGATAAAACAACCATTACCCTTTTTAAAAAAATCAATCTTCCATTGTAATTTTGATTTTAATAAATAAGTTTGAATTTATTACCCCCTTCTTGTTACATGTTTCTTTATTATCTATTTATTTGACCACATGTTCTACTTAGATCGAGGTTTTAATTTCACTAGGTTGGGCAACATTTTTATTAGGAAAAATTGTTTTTAAATCTTACTTATCACATCATTCATTTTAAGGCCGACTAGGTTTATTCACTTACCAGTTGAAATTGTGATGTGCCCTTTAGGACACACTAGGTGCTCCAAGGTGCCACTTGCCTCTTTTCGTTTTCCTTGCGCGATGTGCCCTTCAAGATGCACTACATGCTCCAAGGGTGCCACTCACCTCTTTTTGTTTTCCCTGCACAACATGCCCTTCAAGACACACTACATGTTCCAAGGGTGCCACTTACCTCTTGACTGAATTTGGTAAACGTCAAACCCTTGGAGTCAATACTGCACTAGGTGATCTTATGGGAGACTAAGGGACTCTAAGGAATAAGGCACCTACCTTATTACATGCCCCTTAGAATCATCGTGAGCGACTGTCACAATATTCCCTCACGACATCCTGGTTCTTCTCGAACTAGGTAATTGTTAACCTATAGTTCGAGCCATGTCGGGAGTGCTAGTAGGTTGTGGCAGGGATACTGCCACACCTCTCCCTCAATGTTTTTGTTCATTGGGCGTGACCCCTCTACTCCATATCTGATTCTGGTCGGAAATCTATCCTCAGCCTGCATCCATCAGCGAATCATGTCAACAATAATAATCAATCATCATTACATCTAATCATATGTACATATGTCACATCAACAACAATCAAACCCAACAGTTCACTCCCTGATCCGATCCAGATTCCAAGGGGTTTTATCAATGCCTCTGCATCCTTGAGGTCCAAATTCCTGCACACTCAGGAGAACCCAGTCAATAGCACATGTCTATGTAAATACAACCAAATAACATATCATCAAATCCATAATATCTCATAATCATAATCAAAATGACCAATAGATATAATAACCCGGATCACTTGCAAGCAAGTTTCCTCAAAGAATAAGTTCTCTCAGTCCACGCAAGAGCGGGATGTTACATACACCCCGTCTTGGTTTAAACTTCATCCCGAAGTTTCACAGTATATAAGTGTCGAGATAAAGTGTATCGCAGTATCATAAGTCTATCTATAAAAAAAAAATGGAAATTGTTGGCGCATATCATATGTGTCCTCCTAGGTCGCCAAGTGTGGACTATAGTTGTCCCACTGGACCTTGACCTGATATAATGTTCGACGTTGTAGTTGTCGAATACGATGGTCCAGGATGTGGATTAGCTCAGCTGTGAGTGCACCCTCATCATATACCTGCAAGGAACTCATGTCAATAGCATGTGTAGGGTCACTATTATAATGTCTCAAAACAGATATGTGAAAAACATCGTGCATACCCCTCAAAGAATTAGGCAAGGCTAGTTGATAGACCACAATCCCCTT
>SNQJ01S0154706.1:0-19101 GCA_010110895.2 Picea sitchensis
TTGTCACTGTGATATGTCGGGGTCATCTTGTTGTGTTTGTCTTTCTTGCGTCTTGTTCTAGGTCGGGTTACTAGTTTCTTCTTGAGCAGTCGGTCAGGATCCTGTCTAATCTTCTTTCGAGAAGACATAAGACTAAATGCCCTGCTTTCCTGTGCAGAAATAGTAACCCTAACACCATGGATTCTTCCCTCTATGTTCTTACTGTCCACCCCCAGTATGTCTTAATGTTTGTGTTGTGCGCCTTATGCTTGTGGTCGTATATTGTTGCAGTTACTCGTCGTGTGCCTTCAATCTTCTTGTGCTGAACATCGTGGTTGCGTCTTGTTGGTTGTCGAGTGGCGACGTAGAGTCAAGTGTGTTTATTACTTTTACACGCGCCCACACACCTTCAACAAAAAAATTTTGCACCTGTTTTCAGAGTTGTTGTCGTAACGAGGAGGTCGTTATAAAAATTTGGCCATTTTTTGCATACTCTTAAGCAAGTAGAATGGCATATTTAAATCAAAACCTAGAAAAACCATCAAAAAATAGACATTATATAGGAAATATAGTCTGTATCTACCCTCATCGCTGACAAACTGCTTAAGTATCAACAGTAAACCATGCCATCGTGGTTTAAATAAAAAAATTGGTGTACCTTTTACATTGTAACATGATCTCTTGGAAGCCATTAGTAGGTGCCAGGGGATGTCTTCGAACTTGAGATTTTTAAACCAGCAAGATCCTTCTTGGAAAAATCCAGTGGCATCTACAACTGAACCTGCAGTCAGTTCCAACTATAAATCTCCTATCTTATCCTTAGCACCATCGAAATTTTGGTCAAAGGCTTGAGAAACCTTGAGGTTAAAACCATCGAATAGTTTTATGAACCTGTCCCAACCATAAGACACGATATTGTCCACAACATCGTTATGTGATAGGAGATCTTGTGAGCCATTTGGCTCCATCCTCACCATAGGTGCCATCGGTTTGGTCACGCAACACCAACGGGAGTAGAAAAGGGAGGTGCATGTTTGAAACCACATGAAATAGAGGGTAAACTCTGCATTTTCAGAGGAGACCCAATACCTAAGGCTTCAGGAGAAAGCCACCATAGCCACCATTCAGGTTGTTGAGTGGATGTTGAACCAAAGGACATGAAAAAATTAAAACCACCTTGTCTAATGACTACCAAACCCAACAACAAAGAATTACCACCTGAGGCAATGAATGCAATCTTGTGCTAGCAGGACGAAGGAGTAATTGTTTGAAGGAAGGATTGTCAGTCATGTACCATAACAATAAGACTACGATATGAATACAAGTGATAACATTCATATTTCAAATTACACCAAAGTTATTGTTTGAACGCGATCGTAGATGTGGTAACGTGATTATCAAAACATCAAAAGAATAAAATGCCTAAGGCATACCTCCAAGGTAAACGACTCATGCGCTAATGGTAAGAAAGAAACCCATAACATGATAAGTTCAAAATCCTTTAAGGTTCTTGGGATCATCAGGTTCCCTTAGGTATTCGTCCAATTCCATAAGAGAAATTCTAGAATTTGTACGATGTGTTGAAACCATAGCTTGTTTCAATTTCATGCTTATAGTCATGAAATTGAACAAGAAAAAATGAGAGATTAAAAGAAATGAAATCACACACACAAATAATCAAACAATTTTTTCAAAACAAAATATGATAGAAATCGTTGTAAACATTAAGAGGAAGCTACATAAAATTTTATCCCATTAAGACGATATTTTACAATGATAAAATCGACATGAATATCTGGCTGCCAGCAACTATTCATCGTCACACTATATAGTTAGAATCTTTTCACGAAGATTCATATGAAGAGGTATCACAAAAAATATGCATGGTCTCCAACTCAACGCATCCTCCACTCTTTTCACTGTTCCTTTTATGTAGGTAATATCAGAACTGTACTCGCTAAGCAGTTCCGACCAACGCCTTTGTTGTGCATTCAAGTCACTTTGGGTAAAAAGGTGTTGCAAACCATAGTGGTATATTTTCAGTTCGAATTTTCATCCAATCAAGTAGTGTCTCCACACTCTCAGGGCATACACAATGGCCAATAACTCCAAATCATGTGTCGCGTAGTTCTCCTCATGCTTTTTAACTTCCTTGATATGTAAGCAATCACTCGACCGTCTTGCATCAAGACTCCGCCTAAGCCTTCCTTGGATTCATCTGTGCATACTAATAAGTCCTCGTCCATGTCAAGGACTTTTAGTATTGGAGCTATCTTCAACAAATCCTTGAGCCTTTGAAATGATTCCACACATTTCTTGGTCCATACAAAATTCTTGTTTTTCTTCTGCAATTCTGTAATTGGATTTTTGATCTTCAAAAAACCTTCGAAGAATCGTCGATAATATCCCACTAAAGCCATGAAGCTATGTACTTCGGGTATGRTCATTGGCATAGGACATTCCATAATAKCCTYTACCTTCACTAGATCCAMAACGATACCTTTAGCAGAGATACCATGCCCTAAATAATGAATCCTCGATTGATAAAAGGAGCATTTTGATAGTTTCCCATATAATTTGTTCTCTTGTAAGCAATGTCGTACCAAGAAAAAATGTTCTTCATGTTCTTCCATCATCCGAGAATATATCAAAATGTCATCAATGAATACTTGAAAAAACTTGTCCAAGTACTCACAGAACACCCCATTCATCAAGCTCATGAATACCCCTGGGGCGTTTGTCAGTCCAAATGGTAAAACAATAAACTTGTAATGTCCAAACCTCATCTTGAATGTGGTCTTAGGAATGTCTTCCTCCTTGATCCGTAACTAGTGATATCTCGATCTCAAGTTGATATTCTTAAACACTATCCCGCATTTCATTTGATCAAACAAATCGTCTATTCTTGGCAATAGATATTGGTTCTTGATCGTTGCCTTGTTCAATTGAAGGTAGTCAATACAGAGTCTCCATGACCCATCCTTCTTCCGTATGAAAATAAAAGGTGCACCCCAAGGAGACACACTTGGATGTATAATTCCTTGGTCCAACAACTCTTTCAATTGCATTTTCAACTCCTGTAACTCAGGGGTCGACATCTGATAAGGCGTTCTTGCTATCGATTTAGTTCCAGGTTTTAAGTCGATGGTAAATTCCAATTCTCTTTCAGGTGGAAAAACTGGTAACTCCTCTGGGAATACGTTTGCAAATTCTCGTACTACTGAAAGGTTTTCTAGTCCTTCTGCTATGCCCTTTTTGTTCAACCCAAGGATTGCATATAGCTTACATCCCTTGCGCATGGTCTTCTGTATATTTAGGGAAGAGATGAAACTTAGGGAAACTCCCTAGTTTCTTCCTACAATCACTCGTTTCTGTCCCTGATCATCAATCAAACTCAATTGTTTCATCTTACAGTTGAGTATCGCCTCATGTGATTCCAAGCAGTCCATATCGATTACGACGTCATAAGATCCCAAGATAGTGACGTAGAGGTTGTCCTTCGTGACACAATATCTCATGTTAAGGATACATTCCGTAACCTTTCCTCCAACCTTCTTCTTGGCTCCCAAATCCATTTCCACGTAGATAAAATCGTCATGTTCGACTACCTTTATCTTAATTATTTTTATCACTGTACCAGAAATAAAAATCTCTGTAGCACCTGGATCTATCAAAATACTAAAGGTATGGTCAACGATGGTACCTGATGTCTCAAGCACATTAGATTGGTGCTCGACCTGGTGGTTATTCACCGATGCATGAATATGATGGGCCTTGCCCAAATCTCCTACTGTAGTGTGTCCGTATGACTCGGCTGTGCTGACCCTCTCAACCATAAATTCATGCTGGTAATGTGGCTCTCCACATGTCCATAATCCAATCTTCGGTCCATTACTCCTGGTCCCCGAAGTAGAATCCGATGGCCCACCAGCCTGAAACCCTGGTCTGTTCTGCTAAACAGGCGTGAACTATTGTTGATGCAGATGACATTATTGTTGGTGTTGTGGTTCTCTGTAGGGAGTGCACTGTTGAGGTGTCGTTCATTGTGGTGTCATGAACCTAGATCCTATCGGAGTGCCTTGATACCTTGATGGATGTCTAGACACTGTCTTATGTTGTTGCACACCATATGTTTCTTGTCACGTCGGTCTCGTAGGAGTCCTACTCTGATCCCCGCTGATCAGCTCTTCCTCAGCTATGAGGACCTTCTGGATTGCATTGTGTAATGTCTGAGGCATTAATATCCTCACCTTTGCATTAATGTTGACGTTAAGGCCGAACACAAACTTGTTGACCTTAAGCTTCTCTGTGTTCAGATGTGGAGCATACTGAAGTAGCTCCATGAAATGGGCCTCGTACTCGGGAACCATACAACCATCCTGGCATAAGGCATTGAACTCATTGAGGTACCTCTCAATGAATTCCTCAGACAAATACCTTTCCCAGAACCTCCCCTCAAACAGTTCCTATGACACGTCTTCGATGACCATATTTATTTGTGGCATGAGCCTCTTCCACCATAAAATAGTGCTCCCCTTCAGCTGAAAGACTGCCATGCAAACTTTCATGTTGGAGGTATAGTCATGAAGTGCGAAGCACATCTCCATGTTCTCCAACCATGCCTCGACAACTGTGCCATACGTGGCACCCAAGAAATTGGGAAAATTGATCTTCTTGAGTTCTTGGTGAATGCTACCTCGACCAACTAGGGTGCACTATGGACCCTCAAGGGGTATAGGTTCCTTGGACTCATCTCTATCCAGATGGCTAATCAAGGCCTCTGAAATCCTCTGAAAGGACCTCATCAACCCAACCACACCCCCACAACAATATGTTCCTGTCCAATGAATTTTTATTCTCCTTGGGGGTTAGACACCTCTGGCGTTGATGCTACTAGAGGCATCACACCTCCTCCCCTAGCACCATGTCTTCTTCCTTCGCAATGTTCTCTCACCATGATTACCTGCACTGACACAATTCAATTTAATTAGTGATAAATTATTCATCAAGTTTTTATACAGTGGAAGGCGTAATGATCCCAAGTCGCGTGGTTGAACTCACTCTTATGCCATATGTAACGACCCTCCATTATGCATAATAAAATTCGAAGCACAAACATAATTTTTTTTTTTGCATTAAGAGATAACATCAACACATGATCATGGAAACGCCTATTCAACAACATCATAAGTAAAGAAGTAACAACTACTCGTCATGGAAATAACTAACGATGCAATCAACGTGTCAATGAAGGATATAGACACATAAACATAAATAACATAGTATGTTAACACATAATAATAGCTTGAAGCAATTTATACCAACATTCAATCAGATGATGAATATAAAATGACTACCCACCCAACCTACCCTACAAGGTTAGGAACTCCAGGACACATAATCAATGCTCAAGCCCAGGTTCCAATTGATTTTAACCATTTAAGATCTCAGGGCTGGCGACTGTTCTGAGGAACAAGGTGTCTACATCCCACTAACAAACAAGTCCAATCATTAACTAGATCAATCACTCAATCCTATTCATCAATTGATCATGTTGTAAGAGAAATCAATATCACTATCAATCATACATCAACATTTAAATATTCTCTATGTGTGAGAGTAAACAATTCTAGAACAATCACAAGTCAACTTAAGTAAAGGCGTAATAGAAAACTAGTCACTAAATCATTCATATATCTAATAAATTCATGACGCGACATTGATTAAACATTAAATTCAAGGTGCAAGAGATTAATGACGAAGCAATCATATGCCCACTGAAATTAAGGCACGTAAGTAAATTTTATTACTAAACTAATCATACACAATCGTTAATGAAATGTGCGCGAGTAACCAAAGATAAATCATTGTACATCCATCATTATTCTAATGCGCAAGTAATCCAATCATTGAATCACAACATAGTCAATGGTGCAAGGTAAATATTCATTTAAAATTTTATGGTGCCAAGGAAACTACACACATCTCCATCCACACATAGCTATATATATCATGGCACAAGTAAGTATCCATTAAATTAATGCGCAGATGAAATAATCAATCAATCCTTCCGATATCAACATTAATTCAATAGCGCCAGAGAAATATATTATCTAGTCATTACACATCAACAAATTTTCATAACTCAAGAAGTCCAATGTCTACAAAATCATTCAATACATTATATTTTTATGTGCGTGAGAAGTCTATTATCTAGAACAAACATTCCTTACATTACATTCCATTTGTGCAAGAAGTCTAATGTGTACAAAAATCATTCAATACATTATATTTTTATGCACGTGAGAAATCTATTATCTAGAAAAAACATTCCTTACATTACATTTCCATTTGCGCAAGGAGTCTAATGTCTACAAAATCATTCAATACATTATATTTTATGTGCATGAGAAATCTATTATCTAGAAAAACATTCCATACATTACATTCCATTTGCGCAAGAAGTCTAATGTCTACAAAATCATTCATCACTAGTGTGATTCCATCCATTGATTCTAGAAAAGGGGTAGTTGGGTCAATACATTTAGGGAGTAATTATGCGGTTTAAATTCTAAGGGTTGAGGGCTAAAAAATAGATCAAAAATCATGAAATCCAACAATCATTCGATATCTTACTTCAAGTAAAATTTTAGTGGTGGTAATGATAATTTTTATGCTCCTTAAGGGAGTCTCCTTGATAGAAGTACTCCTCGAAATTTGGTCATTGAGTAAAATACCTCTAATATATTTGTTGTATGGTCCTCGAGATTAATTTTAGATGATCCATATTATTTTAAAATTATGATGTATTTATGTTTTCCCTATTTGATCATATGGTTCATTATAAACATATAGTTGCAATGGGTGATGCTTCCTCTATGGAAATCATGAAGAAAATGCATAGAGTGAAGGATAATGTTATTTTTGAATGTATCAAATGGAATACACAGTTGCAAAAACACTTTTGGATCATACCAAAATAGAAACCAAAATCATTGTAGTAAAGGATGTTATTATCTCAAGTTATCTAGTGATGTAGTGAGAGTTTGTGATGAGACCAAGCAGGATATAAAAAAACTTGATGCAACCTAGAAAGAGATGAATAATAAATCTAGAGAGAAGATTACCAATCTTGAAAATGAATCGAAAAAGAGGCCAAAGTGTTAGTATTCCTCCATTAACCATTGTAATGGGTATTGACACTCTAATTGTGAATCTGACAAAGAAATGGGCATGCGAATCTGCATGGCTGAGAGTGTGTCCCTCCCCAAAGTTGCAATGAATCTGAGAAGGAATTTGGGCAGGAGAATTTAAATGGTTGAGGGTGTGTCCCTCCCCAAATTTCCGTGAATTTGACAAGGAATACAGGGCATGGAAAATTTAAATGATAGAGGGTTGTGTCCCTCCCCAAATCACAATGAAAAACCAATGAATACAAGGCATGCAAAATTTAAATGACAGAGGGTTGTGTCCCTCCCCAAATCGCAACGAACAATAAAAAAATACAGGGCATGCAAAATTTAAATGACAAAGCATTGTGTCCATCCCCAAAATCGCAATGAACTGTATGTGGGAAATGCTAGGGGGTGAAATGATAAAGGGATGCAATCCACTGTACATGGATAGAACTTGAAACCTCCCAACCCAACAATATGACTTACAACCAAGCAACACAACTTACAAAAATAACCTCTACTCGCAACATAGTGTATGGGGGAAACTCTTGGGTGTGAGACTCCCCAAAATGCAGAGAAATACACAAAATCACTCAGTAGATAAACAAGTGCTGAGAAAAAACAAGGTTAAATAATTGGGTAAGAGACGTCAAAATCGTTGGGATTGAAGGGACATTCGCTGTGTATAAGGAGTGTGATTTCACTATGTATAAGGAGTGAAAAATCAATGGGTAAGAAAATGAAAAATTGTATGAGTATTAATGTAAAAATGTTGGGCCATTGCATGGTTAAAACATGTAGGAAGTCACTAGGAAAGGGGTAAGGATTCACTGAGCCAAGGTAACAAAATCATTGATTTTAAGTGCAAATGAAAACATAGAAATTGTACTCAATGAAACACTGAGAGCACCCCAATATATATATACAACATTTAAACCATTGTGACGACAATTAAAATTTCAATAAACTGAATACATTTCAAATTTTATACACACTTCTCTTCATTATAAGGTCAATATGTCCATTTAATTTACCAAATACTGTTCCAGAAATCCTTTATGATATTCCTCAATATCTAAACCCATAGACATAAATTTAACTAATTACAATGCAATTTTAAAAACATAGATACCGTAACTGGTGAATGGATTGTTGATGTTCTTTGGCAGCTGACGATTTCTCTTTGTTAGGGGAACTCTTCTTCCCCCTTAGGTCCCCGAGCCACAAATGGGAAACACACAACACAACCATAAAACTCTAGCTCCCAGCTCACCTCACAAGGTTGATCTACCACTCTCTATCTCGAGCTCGGTATCCCAACTCTCATAAGTAAAATCAGTTAAAGAAATTCTGACAACATAACTTTACGCATACTAGTCATGATCCATTCCTCTTCTCAACCATTACTTTTATAGAATTTTTTTTAGTGAGCACTTTCCATTGCACGTTTAATTTGTTTTCTTAAAAATTAATTAGGAATTATTCCCCCCATACAGTTGTCACCCGTTCCCTTAGTTGCACCAATAAATTCACCATTTAATTCAATTAATTGTCAATTTGCCTCACCCATCCTAAAAGTGCTCCTAAAATAACTCCTACTTGTTCAATCACTTAGTGGCACCAGAAATTAATTCAATTAATTGTCAATCTGCTTCACCCATCCTAAAAAGTGCCCCAAAATAAATTCTACTTGTCCCTTTATTCCTTCTATTTCATTTTATGACTAATGCCTTTCTAAAACTTATTGTGTTTAATTTAAGAAAGTTCTTTAGTTAGACTAGACAAGATTCCTTTCTATGCTTCCACATTTTTACATTTATTTCCTTCTTATCTGACAAATTTGGTATTATTTTGCACAACATTTATATAATTAAATCTTTAGACATAAATTTTTTCTCTTTCCATTCCTAACTTGATTTTTCTCATCCCCCAAGATTTTATTAAATTTATAATTTTTTTTGGTCTTCTTACCCACTTTAGAATTTTAGGGCTCAAATTTAAACTAGGCTTAGAATTTTAAGGAGATTTAATAATTAATAGGAATTACCCATTAATAATTATTTAAATCCAACAATGGTTTAAATTATTGTTTTCTAGGCAATCAGGTTCATCGACTCACCTTACTACAATCATGATCAAGTTTCAAGACGTACTCCATGATCCAAGGGTGCCACTGCCTTTATTCAATTCCTTATTTATGGATGTTCTCAAGACTATCACGCAGCTCTAAGGGTGCCACTTTTTGACTGATTTGTAGTTTGTCCAACCCCTTTGGAGTCAATAATCCATCAGGAAACCTTGTGAGAGACTGTTTCTATAGTCAGTACCCTACCTTATTACATACTCGTTAGAATATTCATGAGCAATTTTCGCAAAGATGCCCTCACGACATCATGCATCTATCGAACTAGGTAATTGTTAACCTACAATTCGAGCCACGACGAGAGTGCTAGTAGGTTGTGGCAGGGATTTTGCCACACCTCTCACTCAATTTCTGGTTGATGTGCATGGATCCTTTACTCCTTATGTGAGTCTGATTAGAAAAAAAGTGTCAACCTACATCCATCAACAAAACACTATCAACGATCCATAAACAACATCATAAAATACCCAATCATATGTCACATATGCATAAATAGAAATACCCAAACCATATACAGTCCACTCTCTGACTCAATCCAGAGTCCAAGGAGGTCCATTTATGCTATCGACACCCTCAATCTGTTGAGTGTCTTGCACACTCAAGAGAAACCCGTCAATATCACCTGTCTATACATAGATATCAAATAACATATCATCATAATCCAACAACATCTTCATCTAAATCAATAATTGAAACAAACAACCATATACAAAACCAGATTACTTGCATGCAAGTGTCCTCAAAGAATAGGTCAAATCATGTTCACGCAAGAGAGAGATGTTACAATGAAAAACATATTACATTAGGAAAGGTAGTTGTGTTCAACATATTTAAAAATATAATATATATTGCTCATGATGTTTTGTATGTCAAAGAGTTTCTTTCATTGTTTCCTTGATGCACTATATATTGAAATCTAGAATTAATATTTTTTAATTCTTTTTCCAAAGTCATTATGGCAACAAAGGGGAAAAATAACAAGAAAAAAATCATAATTATGACTAATGGAATGAATAGGATTTTCACTACTTAAAGTGTTGGGCATCCTATACATGCAAAATCTTACTTTTATGGTTGCTATAGATGTTTCTACATTAATGAGGTGACTTGGGTTCAATATATGATTGTAGCAATACTTGTTGGTCTTTTTTTAAAACACTTTTATGCTAGACAATAACATACTATCAACCTTTTATTATTGTTCCTCTTGTCAAAATTAAAAGAATACCTTCATTTGGCGATCAAAACATGAAGACAATGGTGCATTTAATGTTTAGAATTGATATATAACATATGTAGGAAACTAATAAGATCAAAGAATATTTAGTTTTCTGGTTTTTGATGTTTCTCTATTGTACAATTATATAATATAAATTATTTATATTAGAAGAGATCAATTTCAAACATTTCACCTTTATCAATAAAAACCTTATGTCACATATTAATTAGATAAATGATAAGAAATTCATCTCACATTAATACTAGATGGGTAAAATTGTTGTTTGCACATTGCTTACAAGATAAGAATTTGATTTATGAGAGCCATTACAAAAGCACTAATATACATTGTACAACTTTTGTAAGAAATCATTAGTTAGTTCTATTCTCATTGACATGAGATCTATAGGTTCTTGATGGTCCAAACTTGCTTGGAAGTGATCTACTATTCCTTTCCTTATCTCAATTGACATATAATGAAAATGTAGAAAAACTAAAAATGCATCAAATAAGCAATGAAGTGATCTAATATTCCTTTCCTTATCTCAATTCATATATAATGAAAATGTAGAAAAACTACAATTGCATAAAATAAGCAATGTGCTAGTTCATAGTAGACATTTTGAAATCAAAACAAATGAAACCTAGATAACATGTTATTAATCTCTTACACTTTTTGATTTATGTATTACAAAAACATTTGGTACATTTAGATAGAGTGTTCCATTAAAGTTTTCTTCTTCTTTATCTGCATTGTTCATGCTACAAGAGGGTTAACAATAAATAAAGAGGAGTCGATAGACAAATGTAAAATAGTGGAAAAAGGCTCAAAAGGCAATGATATTTCACATACATGTGTCTTTAGAAAATATAGGAATCAATAGCTCCACTTTTCATAGAAAGGATGATGTGGAGATGAAAATATAGAAAAAATTACAAACATTTGTATAACTAGAAAGAAAAATGCAATCAAGAATGCTCAATTGATTTCAAGCATGCTTGTTGAACTAGAAAAGAAAACAAAAATGGACTTGACATGTACATACATACTATCTAGTTATTCGGGGCATGATTGGAAAATCCAGATCATGTTATCTCATCCCTTAAGTGGTTTAAATGATATATCGGGATGAAAATATTTTATAATTGACTTGAACAATCGAGATCTAGTTTTTTGTGTGCAAACTTGTAAATAAAGTAGTACACCATTTCATAAAAAATCACCTTATTCGAATGGACCACAAAAGAAAAATAAACAATATGGAATCGTACATATCCATATAAATGTACTTGGTGCAATTGTTTTTTTGGAATGTTGTTTACAAACATCGTAATGGTATGTCATCTTAAATTATTCGTTCATGATTGATTTTTTTCATTTTCCATTTTCTAAATTTCAATTTTTTCTTTGATTGAACCTATACTAACTTTATGCACACTTCACATACCAAATGACTATATTGACAACTTAAGACATCTGGCTTATAGTCTTGAAAGTGAACGTGACTTTCAGTTTCATGGGTTTCTTGAAAAAAATAGCCTTTCAATATGATGGATCCTCTTTCATATATAAAATCGTTATCATTATAATCCTCCAATAATCTCATATTTTTTCTGTGCACTGCATCAAATAATATTTAATCATTGTCTATAGATGCAACCAAAACAAATACTTGTCCTGCAAATAAAACCCTATATTCCAACAAACAAATCGTTAGATAAACTTGCACAATTCTACATATTATTTAAATTAAATAATTTAAATAATATATTTTATATATAGACACGTACACATGTCTATGTATTGTTTAAACATAAAAAATGTTTTTAAAGAATTGTACAATTCATTTTACCATCTCTAACAAGATCGTAAACTCTATCACCATCAGTTGACATTGTAGTGTCATTTGAATCCATCTCCTCTAAGATTACAAGTGGAATTCCCCCCCTTTTATTAATTTCTATATGTCCCCAAGATTTAACATATTTTCCCATTTCATTTTCACAAATCTCATCGGATTATGTATCCTCTATGCAAATTGAACAAAAGGAAGATGCATTTCTTTTATCAAACACATAGGTATTTTGATACAATTTTGTTTTAATTGAATACAATTTTCTAGTCCCATGTATTGTACTGGTTTCATATCGCATCGATCTATCTACATCTTGGATTTCAATATGCCAAAAATACGTTTGCATGATTCAAGAATAATTTATTAAAAGTAAATGGATAAATTATTGATTTTAATCAAGAACTTTCATACATGTACAACATGTATATATAGACACCTGCACACATCCATTAATGAATTATGTATGTGGCTTAGATATGCTTGGCACCATTGAATGTTTTTATCAATATATTTAAATCGATCATATGAATGGTTCATGTAATAAATTCGAAGTGTTCATTTTACACATGCCCCTGCACCATCATGCTATCCTTTCCCATGACCAGTCTAGAAAAAATTCCAATAATGTTTAATGTTTGATTTCTTATGAAGACGACACAACCAATAGAATGATCATGAATATTTGTATTGAACTACACATCCATATGACCATATCCAATGTTGATTTTACTTGATCCCATGTGATTTCAAAGAATCATATTGTAAATCAAAACAATGTTGTACAAAATGAGTATCATGTGTATGATCATCACTTATATAAAAGTGATATTCTTTAATAACATGTCAATTCTCATTGGTGCTTTCTATGTAATCAACACTCTGTTGAGAATGTCCATATAGAACGTGGACAAGTATAGATACTTGATCAAAATGATAATATTTGAACTGTATTTCTCTTTTTGCAACAAATGTATAATTCTCTGCAAAATCAACCACTGACAAAATCGTCCCAGGTGGAAACAATTCGTGGAATTGTTTGAATTGTAGGTCTTTCTATTGAGCTCTATGTGAATGATTGGTTTATTTATAAATTTTGTTTTCAAACTTCTTCAAAAAATCTATCACAAAGATCTTATCCTCTTATAAATCAATCATTTTTTGAATAACAGTTGAAGAATTGGGACCAGTAAAATTGGCATATTCATATCTCTTCCAATTCACTATTATATTAGACAAGGATTGATCATTGATATCAATATGATATTTGGAGTGAAATAAAGCTAGATTTCCACAATGATCGCATTTCTTTCCATCAACAAAATGTTTTTGGTAAAATTATTCAACACCTTCTCTTTCACATAGAATTTGAGGTATAAATTCTCGGATTATTGAAGGAGGAGGTGAAATTTCCCAAAAGGTTTTACCAAAATAAAAAAAAGTGTCATAATATAACTCAAATTCCACATGATAACGACAACACCAAGTGTCAAAAACAACTATGGGTTTAACATACCAGGGTTTTTGTTGCACAAATGTATTGATGAACATTTTAAATTTATTGTATTTCTCTTTGAACTTATTGAAAATTCTATTTGTGTCATTTACAATATATGTTTTGGATGCTCTTCATATTTTCTCTGAGCTATTCTTTGTCACAACACATCCCTTACTTTTAGTGAAACACAAGAATTTTCCAATCAATATTTATGGGCCTTAGTTTTATCATTTTCTGCAAATCTATCTTTGTAAGGGTGTCTACAAATAACTGTCCAATAAACAAGTTCATCATTCACATCTATTTGCATTCGTATTTTTTTAATTTTTTTTTAATTTTTTTAATTTTTTTATGTTTGTACAATGTTTTTCACGAGGTTCCCATCATTTTTTCCATTTATTGTGTAAAACGATTTCTTACATTGGCAGATGAAACAATAGTTGTTTGTATTTCTCTATATGAAACAATGACATCTTTTCTTCTAAACTTTCCAAAATATTTTAATGCATCTGTTATATTTTCCAAAACACTCTCTTTCACCTTTCTATATGTTGTCATTTTTTGAATACCCAATAATGATGTAGCTTCTTTTAACTTTTTTGACCTTATTAGACCTCTCAAAATTTGATCTTGTGTTGCTATTGATTCATCTTTTAAATATTTATCATAAATCCTTTCAACACAATATCGTATATAATGGTCATTTTTTTGTCCCCAAATTTGTGAGTATTGACATTTTCTAACATTTCATCATCAATGTTGATAACATCTGCATAGATTTCAATATAATTTAAATACAAAATTAAATCGATTAAATTTAAAAACACTCAATAAATTAACATCTAAATTCAATGTTCTAAATTGTAAACATAAAATTTTTTAAAAAATGAACTGTATAAAAGATATACAAATTTAGTTAAAATAGATTTATTAGAAAACTAAACGAGGAATCATAAATTAATTAAAATCTACAAGTGTTAAAATATTGTGTGTGTGTGTGTCGACTTCTACTTCATTTTCATATTCAACGACTTCATCAATGTTATGAATCAAATCTATTTTTGTTTCTTGCAAAATATTTTTCAAATTACAATCAATTATATTAGACAATTTATTTTTTTGGAAATTCTAAACATTATATATATAATATGTATGCATGAACCTGGTTCCATTTCTTCTTGTTGATCATCAATATGCAAATCTCTAATTACATTATCATCACTTGTTCCTTCAATATTTTCATGTTCTTGTTTATTTCTTCTATAGTACTCTTTCAACAATTCATTATGACGAGGGCGATCATGTTTTCTCTCGCGCTCCCTTTTGTTTCCCATCATTATTCAATCTGTAAAGGTTTTTAAAAAAATAACATTTTATAACGAAAAATATAATTTCAAACATCAACATTAGAGCTCAATAAATATTTTTAAAAGTAAATAAAAAGATTAATTTTATAATCATATCTTAAAAAACTTGGAAAAAATTGCTCAATAAACCAAGTTTCTATAAAATAAATTTTGGATAAACAATTGATTTTAAACACAAGTTAAAAAAAGTTTGTCATGGAAATTTTTTTCTTGAGAAAACCTTCCTTATCAAAAATATTATTCAAGAAAGACATTGAATTTGAAATAAATTGTTTAAGAAAACTTACCTTCCCAAAAACTACTCTTGGATATAGAAAGAAAATGTTCATGAAAACCCACACTTTCAAAAATATTGTTTAAAATTATTCAATTTAGAAATGTTGCTCCAATAAGTGAAAAATAACAAAGTTGTTGCACAAGAAAACCAAAATAGCTAAAATGCAGAGTAAATGTGTTCAAAGATGCGGTAATACGATTTTGGCCAAACAAATTTTTATGTTTTCGTACCAAATGTCACGTTCTGTGCTGAAACATCGTGTCCCCCTATTTTTTTCCGGAAGACAGATGTTTCTAATATCAATGTTTCGACCAAATGTTAGTCTGGTTCATTTTAAAGTTATTCTCTTCCATTTAAGCTAACATTCAACTGCACATTTATAACTTTCGATCGAACTATTAGTTCGACCGAAAACCTATACATATGGTACTTTTCAAAAAGTTGGCTCTTTTCTTCAGCTTAGTCCAACTTTTGTAAGAGAAGAATCCTTCAAATATTGTTAGTTTGGTTTCACAACTACTACCAACATATTAAGAATTGAATGAAATTTCATTTGATACAATTTTTATTCAATTTAATCATTTTTTAATATTTTTAATTAATTTTATAAAACCCGTTTGCAATTTTTTTGTAGATGACATAATGATTCAGAAAAATGAAAAATCAATATCTGCAATAATACACAGTCGAAAAATATGGAAAATTTATATTACAGAACATTTCACTATCCTATTCAAAAGGGTATTTTTATATTTTACTTTTAAATAAAAATTAAATACATGGAGTCTCACTAAACGTGTTTAAAATATGCAACTTTTTTATATTGGTCAAATTCACAAAATTGTAGAAATTATAATATTCATCCATTAAATGAAAAACTATAGTCATACTTTAATGGAGTTAGTTTGGATTGTTGCAACATATTTCATTTTTCATAAACACAAGTTTAAGAATGTGTATACTCACGTCTAAAAACATAACTCATTATGAGTCCCTTCATTTTTAAGGAACATACTGTTAAACAATCACTAAATTCACATATCAAATGTTAATAAAAAAAATTCAAAAAATAGTCAATAGAAAGAAAAAAAAATTAATGACAAGTTTTGTTTTAATTTTAAAGTTAAATTCTAAATAAAAAAAATACTTTTGTTTACCCAAAGTTGAAAAACCTCTAAAAATATAATTTATTCTCTCAAAAAACAAGGAAAATAGACATCTAGATTCATGATTTTACCCTTGTGACCTTCGTCACCACTTTCACATGAGTGATTCTAAACAACCCCTTATCCCTTCCATTCTAGAGTCAAAGTTGCTGCCACCTGTACTACTTCGAAAGTTGATGCCACTTTGTACCATGAATTAGTTTGTAGAATCTTATATTTAACTCATACCCATCTTGATATTTCCTTTATTGTTGGTCTTGTTTCTTGGTATATGCAAACAACCCATGAAATCCATTTGAAAGAAGCTAAAAGGATACTTCAATATGTTTGGGGTATAGTTCATTTTAGGATACATTATAGTTCAAGGGAGACTCCTTTGTTGGTTGGATTCACAGATTTGGAATGGGTCGACGACCCTAATAATAGAAAGTCTACTACAGGTTATGTTTTCATCCTTGGTTCTAGAACTGTCTCTTTGTCTTGTAATAAACAATAGGATATTTCTCTTTCTTCAACAAAAGTAGAGTACCAAGTAGCGGTTAATGCAATCCATGAAGCCTTATGGCTTCGATAGATCCTTTTAGAGTTTTGATTCCAACAACAACATTCAACCACCCTATGGTGCAACAATCAGAGTGCCATCAAGCTCGCCAAAGGTACAATTCAACATCAGTACAACAAACACATGGAGATACACATGCACTTCATCAAAAAGCTCATTCATGATCAAGTTATTGAAGTGTTTTTTTTTTCCTACAGAAGATCAAGTTGTAGACATTTTCACAAAGTCTCTTAAAAAAGCGAAGTTTTCCAAACTTTGATTTATGTTAGGAGCTCAGGAAGTTGTAATTAAGGGGGGATAGGTTCTAATTCCTCTTTTCTTCTCCTATTGTGTCGTCTTTGTAAATCCTTCAATCCTATCCCAAGTTTTTCTTAAGCGGGGATGTTAGATATTTAGACACTTAGGAGTTAGTTAAGATCAACTTGATCTAATGTGTCGTTAGGTTAAAGTGTAGTATACATTAGTATGCATTTGTAATTTGATGGTCATGATATGTTCTATAAATACAATGATTTGATGACTCATGTTATCCTCGATATTAACAACTACATTGATCTATGGATTATCACCCAATTGGTCCATGATCTCTATTTAAAGTGCATGGAGGTTCATTTTCCCATGATCGATTGTGAGAAACTCTCTTGTGAAATATTTTTCTTTTGCATTAATAAATTTCCTCAAGTGGCCATGTTGGCTGGGGCTGTGGATGTTTCCCAACATTGGAGCTTTACCAATTTAAAACATTGGCATGTTGATATTTGATTTAGTCGTGTGAGTTTTTACTGAAGGTGTTTGCACTCTATTGGAATACGTTTTTGACGCAACCCGCACCCCTCGTAGCACGGTCGCCTACACCAGGACCTTCTCTTCTCTCGGCCCGAAGAGTACAATACTCTTTTGTCTTCCTATTGGAAGATCTACCCACAAATTCTCCCTTACTCGATCCCCCTCTCTGCACTCGGAGGATCGGAACTTCGCACCTTCGCGAGTTCGAATTTGAATGCTGGACTCTCGGATCTCAGAGACCCGAGATGTCAGTCAATCGCTGACTTCCCTTACTTCGCTATCGAAACTTCGCTATATCTCGACTTCGCGATTCGCGACGATCAACACTTACGGTTCCAATCGCCGATACACGATGCGCCGAGATGCCAATCTCACGATCTCTCTCTTTTGCGTCCTCGCCACTTGCGAGACCAATCTCTTAGCCCTTCAACTCCCGAGACCCGATGTCCCGAGATCACCTGCCACATCCCCACTCTCGTGGTCCCCGTGATCTATGAAATTCCTCGGAACTTCGCTCCTCGCGATCTCCACGGCCAAGTTTTCAATCACTTCCACGCGAAACACCGATATGTCCAATCCACGAATAGAGTCATGCTCCTCGTGATTCCGATTGATGCCCCTGCTCTCCCGGACTTCGAACTTCTTCCGCCTGCACTGTAGACTTCACATCCACTTTCCTCTTTACGCAATCGTCGAACAAGAAGTGTCTCTCCACGAGACTTGTCCGTCAATCTGCATCTATTCTTTTCAACCTGCTCACGCACAACTTTTCTCCGCTGTCCTTCAAAAACTTCGAAGACCTATCTCTTATGAGCTTCCACGACTTCAATTCCCTCCGAAAGAAGATCTTGCACACATTCCTTGTGGCAAATATTCAACAACGCCTAAGTGTTGAAGTCTTCACAACTCTGCGCTCACCTGCAACAGCATTCGTTCACTTCCTTTGCTCAGAATCGCAACTCTGAGACTTCTTCTAGCCTGCGCACACCTTGCACAACTTCGGTGCCAAACCTGCACTTCTGAGAATTTAGAACAAAAGTTTCCTCTAATTGAACTCTGCAGTCACGCACTCCTTGC
>SNQJ01S0154707.1:0-22558 GCA_010110895.2 Picea sitchensis
GGTGGTTAGACATCTTTCTTATCTATTGTGATATGGTCAATCTTGAATAATAGTGATGTTGTATTCAAATTTTTGTTGTGTAGTGATGAGATGAGTTTTTAATGTATGTTCGCATATCACTTGTCCTAAATGATGTTCAAAAATAAAATTACCACTACTATGCTTGTTGGTCCCTTCGTTTTTGGGATAAGGAATCACACAATTTTTGACTGAGCACGAGTTGTGCAAGCTTCAGAGGAATATGGACAATAGAGCAACAAAAATCAGTTGTGAAAGATAGCGCAATGCCAGCTAAGAAACAATGGTTGCAACAGAACAAGGGAGTGTGCAAACCGAGATAGAAGACACAACCTCACTATATATAGGGATGACCATGATTGTAAAAGGGTTGAGTCTTTAGTTGATTGCGAGTTCTTGATGTTGGTTGTTGTAAGTCGAGTCAAGTCAAGTCCCGAGTCTATAATGTAATCGACCTATCTGTTTGGGAATTGTAGCTCTGCGACATGATTCCAGAGCCAAGATTCTGTACAAAGCACTACTATGTATTTATGAGTCTGTAATTAAAGAAGGATTCTGAAGATAATATGAAGAAGGACCTAAATTTTCAAAATATGATGTGTCTCTGTGTATTTTACTTATGCATTACAACACTTACTTATGGATTATATGTTTTACTTTATGATTCTTTGTTTAACTTCTTGTTCACAACATAAGTAGGTTTGATTCTTGCACTCATACAATTCTAATATGTTCATGTATCTTGCGCAAGATCAAGATGATTCCTGAAGGTTTTGTGGATCCTCCTAAGTCTTTTCTTTACGCTTCCCTATCTATTTGTCTCAGCAGCGCTTCGGGTGAGACTTCTTCTCTTCGGAGGAGATGAAAATTCCAACACTCTAGACTACTCAGTACCTTTTGTTGGTAACCTGAGAAGGACCCTGGTCTGATCAAACTTGCACCAACAATACTCACTTATTTTGATGTCGTAATGGAGGGACATTACAGACATTTATCAAACCAAATGGTAATACTGTAAATTCGTAATGTCCAATTATTGTTTTAAACGTTGTCTTAGGAATGTCTTCCTCTTTGATTCATGATTCATGATATCCCGACCTCAAATCAATCTTTGAGAACAATGTCTCCCCTTTCATTTGATAAAATAAGTCATCAATTCTTGGTAACAGGTATTGATTCTCGATGGTAGATTTATTTAATTGACGATAGTGAATGAAAACCCTCCACGATATGTCCTTCTTTCTTACAAAAATTACTGGTGCTCCCCACGGTAATACACTTGGAAGTATAAGTCTCAAATATAATAAATCCTTCAATTGCATCTTTAACTCTTGAAATTTAGGTGTCAACATTCGATATGGTGTTCTTGCAATTGGTTATGTTCCAGGTTTTAAATCTATAATAAATTCCAATTATCTTTTCAGCAGTAAACCCGATAATTCATTAGGAAAAACATCATCAAAATCCGATACTACTGGGAAGTCTTCCAATATTTCCATGTCACCCTTTTCGTTAAGAGATAAAATTTCATACAACTTACATCCTTTGCGCATATTTTTCTTCAATTGTAGGGAGGTAATAAATATTAGAGATACTCCTTGGTTTCTTCCTACAATTACTCTATTATGTCCCAAATAATCAATTAAGCTTAATATTTTCGTCTTACTGTTAAGTATCGCATTATGTGATTCTATCAATCCATTCCAATCACAATGTCATAGGATCCTAAGGTTGTGACAAAAAGGTTTACATTTATGATGAATTCACCCAAATTAATGTTACAATCATTAACATTTCCTCCAACTTTTTGCTTGGCTCATGATGCCAATTCTACGTATCTAAACTCATCTTGTTCGACTACCTTCACCTTAATTATTTTGAGCGCAACACTATATATAAAATTTTCAGTAGCTCTTAGATCTATCAAAATACTAAACTGATGATATGTTATATACCTGAAGTCTTGAGAATTGTAGACTGATGCTTGGCCTGGCGATTATTCATTGTTGCATGAATCGTATGGGTCTTTCCCAGATCTCCTACTGTCATTTGTCCTATTTATCCAGTAGCTCTCTCCTTATTGATAGAAACATATCTCTGATAGTGGGGCTCTCCATAAGTCCAACATCCATTCTTAGGGTCGATACTCCTAGTTCTAGAGGAAAAATCCGTTGGTCTAGGGTTCTCATGTCATAATATGTTTTGTGGAACAAATCCATATTGTTGTTTCTACTGAGGATGGTGTGGTTGTTGTTCCGATGGTTCTCTATACATAGTCCTCTTATATGTATCCTTTCTATGTGGTGTAGAAAATACAGGTCCTCTGGGTGTATCACGGGGCCCAGAAGTCTATCTGACGGGTTTTTGTTGATGCGACGCTCTATGTGGAGTCTGTCTTGTCTGCCTGGAAGGATTCCTACCCTAACCTCCATTGTTTATTTCCTCTTCAGGAATGAAATTTATCTTTACTGCATCGTGCGAAGTTTGAGTAATCAAAATCCTCACCTTAGCACAAATGTTGTAGTTGATACCAAAAACAAACTTATTCACCTTTAACTTTTCAGTTTTCAGGTGTGTAGCATATTTGAGAAATTATATAAACCTAGCCTCATACTCAGGTACCGTACCACTACCATGTCATAAAGAATTTAATTCATTGAGTCGACGCTCAATGGATTCATCAGATAGATACCTCTCTCGGAATCGCTCCTTGAAAAATTCCCAAGACACATCTTCAATGGCCATATTCAGTTGTGGTAAGAGTGTATTCCACCAAGGATTGCACTCCCTTTTAGTTGAAATACTGCCATGTAGACCTTCATGTTGGAGGTATAATCGTGCAATGCAAAACACATTTCCATATTCTCCAAGCATACCTCGGCGGCTAAATCGTCCGTGGAACCCCAAACCTCGGGAAATTTGACTTTCTTGAGTTCTCTATAAACACTAATACTAGCTACAGGAGGGTGTTGTAAACCCTCATTAGGTGTAGATCCTCTTCCCTCATCTTGATCAAGGTGATTTATCATCACCTTTGACATCCTTTGAAAATACCTCATCATACCCATGACATCGTCCACTTCAACATGCTCATGCTCGATAGTATGCTCTTCTCCCTATGGAGCAGATCCGTCGAGTGTGGGTGTACTTAGAGGAGGAATACCTCTTCCTCCCACTCCTTGATGTCTTCTCATTCTCCTTCCTCTAACCATGATACATGCATAAAATAATTTCAATTTATATTAGTAATTACATCTTTAATAAAAAAATTACATTGGAAGTCGTAACAAGTCTAGTGTCGTAGAGTAGAAACATGCTCTGATACCATATAAAATAGACCTCTTGATAACATATGCGAAGTATGAGGAATCATAATCCTCACCTTATCAAGAATGTTATATTTGAGACCAAAAACAAACTTATCCACCTTTATCTTTTTAGTTTTCAGGTGCGTAGCATATCTGAGCAATTACATAAACCTAGCCTCATACTCCGGTACTGTATGACTACCCTATCGTAAAGCATTGAATTCATTAAGATGACGATCAATGAATTCATCAGATAGATACCTCTCTCAGAATATCTCCTTGAACAATTCCCAAGACACATCTTCAATGGCCATATTCAGCTGTGGTAAGAGTGTATTACACAAAGGATTGCACTCCCTTTTAGTTGAAATACCTCCATGCAAACCTTCATGTTGGAGGTATAATCATGCAATGAAAAACACATTTCCATATTCTCCAAGCATGCCTCGACGGATAATTCGTCCGTGGAACCCCAAAACTCGAGAAATTTGAATTTCTCGAGTTCTCTATGAACACTACTACTAGCTACAAGAGCGTGTTGCAAACCCTCATTAGGTGTAGATCCTCTTCCCTCATCTCGATCAAGGCAATTTATCATCATCTCTAACATCCTTTGAAAAGACCTCATCATACCCATGACATCGTCCACTACAACATGCTCATGCTCAGTAGTATGCTCTTCTCCCTGTGGAGAAGATCCCTCGAGTGTGGGTGTACTTGGAGGAGGAATACCTCTTCCTCCCACACCTTGATGTCTTCTCATTCTCCTTCTTCTAACCATGATACATGTATAAAATAATTTCAATTTATATTAGTAATTACATCTTCAATTAAAATTTTGCATTGGAAGTCGTAACAAGTCTAGTGTCGCAGAGTAGAACCCTTCTCTGATACCATATGTAATAGACCTCTTGATACACTCAACAAATGTTATCAAAAGAGAAATAAAGTATAAACATTAATTACGATAATCAAATGGTAATTTTATTTTTGTGCCTAATTAGTCAAGATAAAAGAATTACAAATAGATAAAAAATCAGTTGACAATTGTTAGGTAACTTAAAGATACATGCAACTAAATCAACTCCAAAATTTATTTATGAAGAGAATCGTAGTTAAATTTTCACTAATGATGATATGATGTGTGATTTGCACTCAAAACCCACTAAGTTGTTGCCAAGTGTTAAAACCTAACAATTGTAAACTATGCGTTAACTTCTACGCTGAGATGAAATATATGATTTGATTTAAATTGTATGATATATATAATTTGATTTGATTTCTTCTATGCTATGCTCACAGTTTACACTATCTAGGGAGAGGAGATATGGAATATTTTTTGTGTCAAGGTGACACTATCAATACAACCTACCAACTTGGCGTGTGTAAATCCTAATATATTTATATAAGTTATAAATACAGGATGTATATTAGGAACGTGGCCCTACAAAAGGAAACAATGATGACCTCACAGACTGACAAAATGGATTAACTATAACAAATTGACGAGTGAAAAAAAAAATCATAGGAAACCAAAACACTATGCATTGAAAGTGAAACTACTCTTGTTGATGAGATGCACAATGATCCACATGGAAGAGAACCCGACCCTTTGCTCACACAATTATGGATTCCCATAGGAAAGGCTTCGGTGCAACATCAATAGGTTCAAGGACTGCTCATGAAGAACCACAACTTACTAATCTCAAGTTACTTTGCGATTAAATTCATCTCTCTAGGAACTACAACATCTGAGTCAATAACTACTAAGGAGGCTATGCTTTGGGTGGGGATTGCTGATGAGTCATTGGAGGGGCCCGTTGTACAGCTCACTGATTGTGGTTCCATGGGAAGGGCTTGGGTTGCTGACGTCGGCCGGGTTTTAGGAACAAGCGGAGGACCTTTGACTTGCTGATGCTCCGAGTTGCTTGGGTTAAGGTTAAATGTCTGAGACTTACTGACGTAGGGTCATTGGCTGCTGAGTTCGGGCTAGGCAGGATCTTGGTGGTTGTTTTCAGGAATGAGTGAAGGTGGTGTATTGGAGTTGTGTTGAAGGTTTTAGGAGGCGATGCATCAGTAGGGACATTGAATGATTTGAGGACTGTAAAGATGCGGTTGCGGGATGGTTGTGGTGGTTTGTGTCTGGAGATGGTGGATAGGCCAAGTGAGGTAATGGGTATGGTGAGGCTATGAAGGCATTTTATGATAAACATGAATCCAAATCCTAGACATCCAAAAAACCTAACCGTGGGAGATGAAACACCAGAAATTCATGTGGGCTATGTTTGGGTAGGTGGTACATTAACTTCTCAGTGCGTAGATTTTTGCGCCGATCTTCATTTTAAGAATGTGATAACTTTGTTGAAAGGTATTTTCAAGAACTACATTATATCATGAAAATGACTACATCTACAATTTGAACAAAAGACATTGTGGTTTAGCCTGTAAGTATACAAAAAGATGTGTTGACATGAAAACATACAAAAATAATCTAGTTGGATTAGGTGGGAGGTGTAATATCCACACAGGAAGATGTGTAGGAGAAACTTGAACCACACCAAAGTGTAGAACCCACAATTACAAAAGAGTACAAAAGAATGTCTTGAACCCAAAATTGACAAAGAGGAGCGGTTGGAATAGGTGGAAACCAATATCCACACAGTCATTCCTCCCCCAGTAGGAAGAAATGGTCTCCATTATGTTGGGTTCCCTGGGAAGAGGGAAACCATTTTTAAATGGGAAGCTTAATTGAGATGTGTTCTTTGTTGGAGAATTTTTTCTTCTTGTCTTGTGGAAGAACGTCACAAACTTGTTGCTGGAGGAGTTGAATATGTTCCACCAACATGTTCTCACAGGTTCTGATACGAATTTTTGGATTATTGAGAGGGGGTGAATCGGTAATAGCATAATTATAATCCTTTTCTTCAAATGTTATATCAATGTAGAATTATTATCCAATAATGAGTAGTAGAAATAAACAATCACACACATACACAATACACCGATTTTAAATTGGAAACCAAATCAAGAGAATATCAAGGGTGATTTTATTATATTTCTTGAAGAATTACATTCATTGGAAGCACCAACTTCCCCTTTGTTTTCTAAGCCTGGTAGGAGGCTCTAGACCCCTAGTTTCTCGGGGCTACAACGAGAGGCTCAACTCCCATATGTTCTCCGGCTACAATGAGAAGGAGGCTACAGCCCCCAATGTTCTCGGCTACAACCAAGGTGGCTACAACCACCTGTCCCTTTCCACAATCACCCGCCCACCACAGAGTAGAAGTAGAATAGTGGAATACTTGTCACACTATCCTTTGTGAGATATCTGTTTACAACAGTACCAATAAATATGAACCATGCATCAACTTTGCACCTCAAACCAATACCATAAAAAGTGCATCAACCATGTACCAAGGTATGTGCCAATCGTATGTCAACTACTCATCAATATGTACCAGCTTAATCAACTATACACCTCGTAGTAGCTCATCAACTAACGTCTCAGCGATGTGCTCGGCATGTGCCACAGCCAAAGATCCCTCATCCAATTTTCATCGTCAAATATGGTTGTGCCTCTATAATGGAGACTAGTTGCGTATGATCATTCATGCGACCCAGCTACATGGCTTTTAAAGGCAAGGGACTGAAGACAAATGGAGCACAGTTATGCTCACTGTGCCTGGTTTGGATTGGTCGGCAACCGTGACATGGTAATCATGGCTTTTGGACCTGTATTGTGTAAAGATCTGGAGACTTGTACACAGTGTTGTTGGGTGTGTTTTGTGCAATTCCTGGGGTTCACTGCTTGGAACCTCTGAGGAAAGGATTTATAGCAAAGTATTGCCTTGAGTTACATTTATTCTGGAGGTGGCCGGCGTGCCCAGAGAATGTTTGCATTGGTTGTGTAGAGTGTTAAGGCATGCCGTGCCAAATACAAAGAGCATACACAGAATTTGGACCTATTATGAAGAAGTTATGGCGTTTTTACCCGAAACACGTGATTTTGACTAGTTTGAGGAATTTGACCACAAACCCTATTTTCACGGGTGTAACTCCCAAAATACAACGACCCACAAGATGGATTTTTACCACAGATGCGCGGATATGTTTTCTCCTTGTAATATAAATTTCGCAGTCTGAATCATTATATAAAACAAGTTATAAGCGAAAATGGTGGTGACTTTGAAAAATAACATACCTGGAAGAAAGCACCATCAAATAATTTATCCTTCCTTGCATTTCAACCTTCTTTTTCTTCACCTTCACTCCGAAATTATGGACGATATATTTGGTTACCTCGGACACATATATATATTCAATATTCTCAAATTAATGATTCAAATGAGATCCTTGCCTCTTATTTATACTCTCAAAGTAGCTTCCCTTGAAAACATCTTCTAGGTCACTTATTTTCCTTGTTTAGGGTTGGGTCCACTTCTAATTTCTCCATTAAATATATTATTGAAATAATTTATTTTTTATTGAATTGAATTATAATACACTCATCACTTCACTTTGTGTTACCTTTAAAATCTCTTAAACCACTTGTGATTACTTTGACCTTTTGGGGCTTCTAGATGACCCATAAGGGTCCCTCAACCCGTGAATATAAATATCAAACCCGTGAGGAGTTATGTGATGTTCTACATACCACCAGAGAAGTGGCATGAGATGTAATATCCATATAGAATAGTTTCATTTGAAAATATATCATAGCTCATACCGTTACCCATCAAACAAACTTGGGTCCATTACCCAAACACAGGGTCTCCAACTTCTCATGGCCGCGCTCTCTAGCAGAGTGAGGAGTTATGTGTCGTTCCATATACCACCAGAATGACATGACAAGCACTATCCATCTGGGATATTTTTCTTGATGAATCCACTTTCCTTCATCTCATTATTCAAAAATTAATCATGGGTTTCTCTTACTCCACAAAGCATCTTCCCGTGAGGGCTTTCACCATAGGAGGACCACTTTGTAGTTCATCCATATTTACTTCTAATCAACAATGAAAAAAAGAGAGAGCCATATTTAGATCAAACAATATTAGGTCCACCTGCCCAAACCTTTATTCCTACGGGTCTTTCTTCAAGGGTTGACATCAGACAACCAATCTTAATCAACAATCTCCCCTTTGGAATTGATGGCAACGAAATTATATCTCATGCTCCCTCTAGAATATTACCTCTGTCCTTTTGCATATGATAAATGTCTCCTCGGAACCAATACCCTGCAATCCTTTGCATCGATAAATCTCTCCCCTTGTCATCAATGGCAAAAATATCTTTCCATTCGGGGCTTCTCCCTCTAACTGAAATGTCCTCTTGTGAACAACACCAAATTGTACATTTAAAAAATATAAGATAAGCATTCCAAAAGCATTCATTTTGGGTAGAAATAACTCAAGTCTTTGGTGAAGATATTCAAAGGCTTTACATGGAAGTGGTTTTGTAAAGATGTCTGCCACTTGTTCTTTTTGTTCCCACATACTCCAGCTTTGATGTTATTTTTTGCAACTTTGTTCGTGAGAAGTGATGCTTGAGTTGGATGTGCTTGGTGTGGGTGCATCCTTTGGGTTTTGAGGATGTGACTTGTATTATCACAGTATGTTGGAATGGGCTCATCATGCTCAGCTTGTATATCTGTCAAATTTTGCTTCATCCAAGGAGACGTGTTGCAACGTGTTTAACGCGTATGCTCTACCTGGGTTGAATGGAGATGCCTGTGATTGAACAGCCGATTGGCCGTGCCAGAGCGCTCATAAATTGGGCAACCGGCTGGTTTTGGCTGGGTACGGAAAATCGTACAGAAACGCTGATAGGCCATTGGCCGGGCGGTAGGTGATGAGATCTTTTCGCTTTGGATGCCATAGTCAGGCTCTTCTCTTCGCTGGGATGAGATCGTCTTTGCTGCTGGTACGTAGCGGTTCGCTGGATTGTTTGGCGAGTCGTACCCTATCCAAGCGCACATTATCCCAGTGCGGGATGCTATCATATAGTAGGCTTCAATCATTGACCTATATTGCCTCGATATGTAGACTTTGAATCATCATCTTGCTCAACTTACAGCTGGTTTTCATAGGAGTGATAGCGGTTTTTCAATCTTCCGTCCCCGAACCTCTTTAGTATTTCTACCGATATACTTGGTTTTGAAATAAAAATTCGCGGATTTGGTTTGGCGATATCGAGGAATTCCCGAAGGATGGTTTCAAGTAGCGACATTTCAAATTCATTCTGCATATATTTTACAAATTTCCAACTTAACTGATGTCATCATCACTACAAAATAATATCATCAACATAAGCTTCAATTAATAAAATATTACTGACTTCCCTTGATGTAGAGGTTGTTATATGCACTTCCCTTTTCGAACCACGCCTGTACGCATATATGATCACGGAGTACCATGCATTAGGAGCCTTTTTAGACCATACAAGTAGCTCTTTAAAGAATTTACACACATAGTCTGCATTATCTGACAAATGAAATCCTTATGATTGTTCAACGTAGACTTCTTCTACAAGTTCCCCATTCAAAAAAAAAAAAAAAAAAAAAAAAAAAAAAAATTTTAATATTTTTTTTGGAGCATGCATAATCTAAATGTAAATGAATTGATTCCATTAAACTTGGCGGGCAAATGTCTCTTCAAAGTTAATTCCCTTCAATCTATGCATATCATTTACACATACCATCCTAGCTTTGTTCCTTGTAACTTTGTCCATCTTCATTCAATTTATTCACGAAAACCCATTTTGTGCCGATCCGCATTCTTATTCTTTGGTCTTGGAACCAATTCCCAAGTGTCATTTTTCTCTCTATTTGATCCAATTCATCATCCATGGCCTTATTCATTTTTCTCTATTTGATCCAATTCTTCATCCATGGCCTTATTCCAAAATTCATCCTTGTTGGATTCTTCAAAACAGTTTGGTTCAATTGTAGATAAGCGTGCTAGGTGTGTTTGTTCTGGTGAACAGATTTTTCTTCTAGTCTCAACTCCTGCATCTTTGTTTCCAATAATCTGATCTAAAGGATGATTCTTCTGTACTCATTTTCTAGGTGTCTTTGGAGATAGTTGTTGAACTTTGTCTTCTACTTCTGTCAGATTCTCTTCATTTTCATCTTCCTCTTCTTCTTCTTTTTCATGTTCTTCTTCAAAAAGTTGTTCCATTGATTTGTTTTCTTCTTTATTTGATTCTGGTCTACTTGTTTCATCAATTGTTATGTTGATGCTTTCCACAACTTTGTTTAATCTTATATTGTAACACTTGTATGATTTCCTTATACTTGAGTAACCAACAAGTATTCTTTTGTCCACACGAGAGTCAAACTTACCCATTTTTCCATCTTCTCTTTTGATGTAGCATTTTCTTCCAAAAACTCTGAAGTGCTTCACATTTGTTGGTATTCCTTTCCATAGCTCATAGGGAGTTTTATCAGTTTTGTTTCTGAGCATTACTCTATTTTGAATGTGAACCGTTGTATGCACTGCATGTTTATGTTATCAGACTAATCGGTAGGTGTGGACACTAACAGATCTCCCTAGATCCACCTGGATCTAGAACAAAATAGGTCAGGACATGACTCTTTCCCTAAGTTATGACCATTGAATTAGCTAGTAAGGAGGAACAAGTAACATACCTTTGTATCGCTTCCTAGGGTCTCTGTTGCTCCTGCTTCACTCCGACACTCTCATGAGGTCAAGACCAAGACAACACAAACCAACCAAAGTGAAGATAACAAAATGTATTCAATCGTCAACTTATATATATGATCAAGAAATTACACAATAAAGTAAGAATGACTTTATGGGAAAGGGACATGTCGTTGTATCATATTAATCGAAAGTAGAAGATACAACCTAATTTCCTTGATGTCGCAAGATTATTTTTGGTGACTCTTGGTTCCAACACACACTTGCTTGGTCCTTGCATGAAGAAGATCCAATTCCTCTTGATAGACCTACTAGAGTCTCCTAGCTTCTGCTCAAGCTGGGTTCTTCACACAATTACTTCTCCAATTGTTCAATTAATCTTGCTTAACCTTTTCCATGAGAATCCTATCAATATATAGGAGAGGATGAGATGGTTACATAGATGAGAATGATCCCACCAAATCAAGGAAACCAATAAAATGATAACCATTCGAATGCCAACCCATTTTCTAGAAGATTTCCTTCTAGAACCATCGAGACTTCATATTTTTTCCAAGCTTGAAAACAAGTTCTCACCCTAAGTATAGAGCACAGTGAAAGAAGTTCGCACCCTAGATGAAGGTGGTCTGCGAGAATGGGTCATTCTCGCACCCTAGGCTATAAGCAGCCTGCGAACTCTCTTTAAAAATATGTTTTCTGGAAGGAGATAAATGCCACTGTTCTCAGGAGAAAGTTCTTGTTAGGAGCCTGAGTAAACCATTGTCAATACACCATCAAGATGACCAAAATCACGTGTAACAGAATTCCCCCCAAAGTATGAGGCCGAAATCAGTGACAGTCGAAATACTTTGTAAACTGCGTGTGCGTGTTGGAAACTAGGAGCGCACCTAATCAGAAACCTGCAAACAATCAAGCATCTACAGAATATCATAATAGTTTTGAGGTAGGCATTCCCATACTCAGATCACAGACGGATGACATCATAAACATAGGTCATGGCCACCAATCATACACCGTGGATCCATGCCGTCAAAATATTGCATAGCCACCAAGAATACACTGTGGATCCATGCAAGAAAATTCAAATTGAGATGACATAGCCACGAGACATACAAAGTGGATCTATGTGTCAGCAAATTATACATATTCCATCGCAACCTGGACCAAAGAGATGGGACCCAGGGTCTTCAATCCCGTCACCTGAAAGTATGAATCTAACCATGTGATTACATGTGTTGAAGTCAAATATGATAGAAACCACTTGATTGCCGGTCATTGATGAAACCATTAACAAGTGCGAGGGAAATCACCATTAATGTCAAATGACTCCCAAAGTACACTAGTACAATCCACCGAATGTGAATAAATGAGTTGAGGTCGAACACTTGATGGAATCTTCCGATCAGGGGTCAATGATGAAAACCCACTATCAAAAGCGAGGAAACCTACCATTGAGGCATGCAAGTTCCAAGGTACCAAAGAATTTCTAAGTCTTGTTTCCGGATAATGAGCTGGAGTCGACAGAACAAAACTTGTCACGGGAGGGCCTTGATGTATTCCCCATCAATGACACAAAATGAGTAATATATTTTGAAGGTGAAACAAAGTATGATGTAAGTTGGACTGGACACAGGGAAGGCCGACACAGAGAAAATGGACAACTAAATATGGCCGACTCAATAGAGGTTTCAGATGATCTTCTCTTGAACATATGAATGACACGACCAATGATTTGGCAACATTGACTCAGAGACGACTCAGGATATGAAATTTTAGCAAATCAAATGAGAGACAAATGGATTTTCCAAACCGGCTTCAGATAACAAATAAGGGGGTGTCATGTTCAAGAGCGACACTTACTACCAATAATATGAATATGAAAACACATCCCTTTCCCAAATTCCCCCCCACCATTTTTGGCGAGTACCTCTTTATTTTTACGCAAGCTTGAGGAGGATAACATATGCTTGTTGATGTAAGCTCATCCTTCGGATGAGTCCTTCAGAGTATGTTTAACGAACCCTAGGAAGGAGTGGTTCGGTCCCATCACGGGCCTGTCGATGTTTGTTTAACGAGTCCAAATATAGAAAACTCGAAGGTTTTTCATGATTATAGAGTCTGGAAAAACACTTAAAGAGAAATCTCTCAGTTCCTTTTTCATACAATAGTCTGATGAGACCGAAAAAGAGATAAATTATTGCCCAATAGACACTTTCTTCAAATACTTTAACGAGCGTGAAAATAGCAAGGTCGCTCGACAATCTTTTCATGTTTAGAGAGTCTGAAAAGAGCTTAAAGAGGACTCCAGGGGGGTTCCTTTTTCGTATAACCTTGCTGAGCCCGAAAAAGTGACAAAAGTATGCTCGATCACGTTCTCATGTATTTTCGAGCGTGAGAACGGACAAAGACCAAGTTCGAGGTTTTGTGCAAAAACCATAAAAAACAATTCAAACATGCGATGAAAAAGAGAAAAAATATATGTATCCCTTTGTATGAACATCGAAGTCATTATGTCTGCAAAAGTCACACTCATAAATGTATTAGGCATTAGGTTTAATAAATAAAACAATTACAAAAACCCAACAAAAATGGTAAAAGTAAATATAAGTGGGTAAAATTTCTTTTTACCATAGTCATTGTAACTTTGCCAATATTTCAGCCCAAAACCCCTCTTTTTCCCTTGAATTTCAGCGCTCGATTGATGGAGGTACGAGCATCCATTTGACGAACCATCTCTGGCAGTGAGGTAAGCTCCTTGTCTTCTATCTTTTCATGGTTCAATTTTTCATTTTCATTGGTAAAATTCATGTTTTTGAGCTTGTTTTAGGGGTTAAATTTGCTCTCAGCCATTCTCACAGGCTAGCCACACGGGACCTGTGAGAATGCATCATTCTCGCAGGTGGCCCCAAAGGCACCTACGAGAACGTCGCACTGTTCCTAAATGGAACCTGCGATAACTGCAAAGTGAAAATTTTCTTTGAAGTTTGCTCAATGAAAAAGATACAAGTCTTGAAGAGAGTTGTGGATCTTCTTCTTATGTTTCTTATGCAGGCATTTGGTTGTCACCATGGTTTTGGAATGGCGTGAAAGAGAGCATGAAGAAGATGATGCTATTGCTGGGAATAACCCGGGCACCGTTGCCGCTTTGCGAGACTGTGGTCTCCTGAAATTCTTTCGTATCCCGGGTATGAGGGCCCAAGTCAGGCTATTGGAGTACCTTGTGCATATGTGGGACGTGGACCAACAAGTTTTCCACGTAGGGGTCCACACATTGTCCTTGGATATCGAGGACGTTTACTTCTTGACAGGACTGTCATGGCGTGGGTACCATGCAAGCTTGATTGGTAGCAGAGGTGGAGGGCTTCCTATGAGTGAATACTGTTGTTTGTACTGTGTTCCAGAGGCAGAAAGGAGCAAGGGAAAAGTGGCCATTTGGGGGGTGCAGAATTTGACCCTTCACACTATTTTGTTCACCATTGTTCGTATGGCTGGGAGAGATGCTCCTCACATGGCTCTCTATAGATAATTTTAGTATGCCATAGAGTGTACTGAGCCTCGGGTATTTAACTGGACAGACGTAGTCCTTCGTAGCGTGAAGAGATAGTTGACCAAATGCAGAAGAGGCGACCTGAAACAATTCGGGTACAGGTTTTTGTTGGTGTCATTTTTTCTTGAGAGGGTTCCCTTGCTGAGGTTGTAGGTTGAGTGGGGTTTACTGGCTCCAGAAGATCCGAGAATGTTGAGGTGGTGTAACCTCATGGCAAGGCATGTAGCTGGACCAATCATCAAATACAATGATTCCTTATTTGACTGGTTGCAACCACATATGTTGATGGTCGATGATTATGCCTATGCCGGTTTGGAATTTTGAGGAGATATGGACTTGGCCCTGCTCGAGGGCACTCAATGGGGGCATCTCGGTAAGAAGTACACAATTTTTTACTTTTTAAATGTTTTTTGTGAATTTTATCATATGCAAATGTTTTTATGTTTGTCCAAGGTCTAATCACAAAAATTATTTTTTGATGACACAGACGTGGGGCCTTATCGACCTCTGGGTATATCTCCTATTAAATGATGAGGAGAGGTGGCTCCAGTTCCATGATGGGACGCTGAAGATTATGAAGCAGTGGAACAAAACTTAGAGGGTTTGACTGCAGACATTCCAGACATGCCTCTTGGAGAGGTTCCACGACGTTATCAACGTCATACGGTGGGAGTGTTAGAGTCCATTGGCCGAATGCTTCGTAGGGTTTCCCGGGCAGTTGTGTGTTACCATGAATTTCATCCATTATGTCACTTTGTAGAAGCTATGAGCTTTAGATTTTGATATTTTGGTCCTCGGACATAACTTTTTTGTAAAAAACTTTTTGATTGTTATATATACATACGGCTTCTACCGGTTTATCTTGTGTTGTGTGATTGATTTATAAATGACCCAAATGTCTGTCTAATACATAGTTAGCTAATGCATTAGTTAATGTATTTATAAATCTAGGAATATGCTGATACTCAATATAATTAAAATAACGTTCCAAGACATGAATTCGCAAATACACCCGTAACAAAGTAGGACTTCGAATAGCATAGACATTACTTAACTGTAGTTCTATGAGGTGTGAGTCGAGTCACACAACCAAGTGACAGATACCGAGCGAGATAGAATCAATCAACAATTCGATAACGGTGCTATACTCTGCAATATTGTTGGTCGCACGACCGAGGCACACACCTCGTAAAGTGACAAGTTCGTTTGTAGGGGCATAAATTGCCCATGCAGCAGAAGCAAGGTTCTGAGTACTATGGCTACTGCCATCAGTGAAGCCAAAGAAGGGTAGCGAAGACTCTGACATCTGAAAATCAAACACAACATCACATAAGGGCAGAGACCAGATAATGACAAAAGCAAACTATAGTAACACACAAGAAGTATGATACAATAAAAAATACAAGTACTCGTGCACAGGTGATCTTATGCATAGTACTTCTTCAAGTACAACCCATTTCTGGGTTCACTCAAAGGGATACAATCGTAATCTACTAACTCGTAAGCTTCTTTTTCCAAAACTCATCTAACGATATAAGGTCCTCGCCACATGGATTCAAATTTTCCATCTCCTAGCATATCTCGATCTTGTTCGTAGAGGAGAACCAGATCTCGTTCGGAGAAAATGTGAGGCTTGACATGTTTGTTGTATTGGGCCTTGACATGTTTCTTCTGGGCTTCTATGAATAGGGTAGCATCACATCGATTTTTGTCTAATCACATAATATACAATAGACATTCTTCCTGAGCATAAGTGTTTGGTAGGAGTTCAACAACTAGTTTTAAAGAGGGTATCTTGCATTCGATTGGGAGAATGGTTTCCAAACCATAGACTAACCAGAAAGGTTTAAACCCAGTAGCGGACTTAACGGATATCCTGTAAGCCCACAATGTTGAAAACAACATTGTGTGCCAACTTGTTTTGTGAATCCCTATCATTCGTCGGAGCATAGTTATGAGAACTTTGTTAATCGCTTCGACTTGGCCGTTGGCTTGTGGGTAATAGGGCGTTGAGTTTTCATGGCGAAGACCCAACTTTTCAGTGATTTCGGACATCATGAAGTTTCTAAAGTGGCTACCGTGATCAGTGACGATAGCCTGAGGAACACCAAAACGAGCTATGATGTGATTAAAAATGAATAATGTTGCGGTCTTTCCAGTATTGTCAAATGTCGGCATCGCCTCGGCCCATTTCATAAAATAATCTACGGCTACAATAATGTATCCATGCCCCCCAGCTGAGTGGGGGTGACATGTCATGAAATCGATGCCCCATTTCACAAAGGGACCAACGGAGACCACAGGGTGAAGAGGAGTGGGATGTGACCGTATCTTATGATTATAGGTCTGACAAGCGTGGCATTTTTGGACGGCGATTATGCAATCGTTAAATAAAGAAGGACAAAAATACCCTGCTCGTAACATCTTCTGGGCAATAGCATACCCAGACATATGACCACCATAGGCTTCAGAATGGTAGTCATTTAAGGCTTTCTCGGCTTCGTCGAATGTGAGGCAGCGTCGAAAAACTGAGTCAATCCCACGGCGGTAAAGAGTATCCTCGAGGATAATATATTGACGGGATTGGTAGCGTATTCGACGTCGGTCAGTACTGGAAAAATTAGGCTGAAAAGTCTGGGTTTGGAGATATATGATTATATCTCCATACCAAAGATCATCAGAACTAATGAGGAAAAGGGATTCATCAGGTAATGAATCAGCTGCTACATTTTCTGTTTCAGAGTAGGGAAAGTTGCATATCAACTCGGAAAACACTAAGGACTTCTTGGACTTGGCTTGTTCGAAATCCAAGTCAAACTCTTGGAGTATAACTATCCATTTGGAGTATTTTCCCCCTAGCAATTGGCGTGTGAGAATGTGTTGCATAGGGTTGCTGTTAGAAATCAATGTAGTCTTGCGAGAGAGGATATCGTGCCGGAAACGTTGAACTGCTTGGATGGCTGCCAAGGCCAGTTTTTCGACATGTAAATACTTGGTTTTGGTAGGTGTTAGATTTTGACTCAAGTAATATATAACATGTTCGTCATGAGAATCATCCTCTTGGACGAGAACCATAGAAATGGTGTAATTCGAGGCTGCGAGGTAGATGAAATAATCATGACTATAATAGGGGGGGAAGAGAAGCGGAGCACGTGTCAGGGACAATTTCAAAGATTCAAAGGCTTTGCTTGCGATGGTATCCCATATGAACTCAGACCCCTTTTTGAGGAGTCGTGTAAATCCACGAGTTATCTCGACATAGTTCGGGATGAAACGATGAAGAAAGTTTGCTTTCCCTTGCAAACTTTGTAACTGGCGAAGTGTAGAAGAAGGAGGGAGATTAAGGATCACCTTGACCTTTAAAGGATCTACCCTAATCCCTTGATGCGAAACAATAAAGCCTAGAAGTCGGCCGGATTCCACACAAAAAATGCACTTGTGAGGATTCAAGCGTATATGGTAAAACCGACAGCGGACGAAAATGGCTCGGAGGTGGATTGGATGATCGACTCAGCGCATGGAATGAGCAGGTAATTTTTCAAGATATGGTTTCACGATGTGATTGATATCATGGAAGGCATAAGACATAGCGCGTTGAAAAGTTGTGCCAGCGTTCTTAAGACCGAAACGAAGTTTTCGATAGGTGAAAGTTCCCCAAGGACAAATAAAATCCATCTTGTGTTGATCCTTGGGAACAATATTGATTTGATTATATCCGGAGAAACCATACATCAGAGAGAATAATTCGCTTCTGGTGCAATCTTCGACAATCTAATCGACGAAGGTGGTAGGAAAGTTGTCCTTAGGACAAGCTTTGTTGATATCCCTATAATCAACGCATACGCAGATTGTGCCTTGTTTCTTGTCGATCATGACAAGATTGGAAACCCATTCAGTGAGGGCCATCGGGTAAATAAAGTCGGCTTTGAGAAGTTTCTTGACTTCAAGCTTGATAGTAGCCGCTTTATGTGGGTGAACTGGATGAAGGCATTACCGAACGGGTTTAGCGTCTGTGTATGTCTTGATCTCATGTATCACAATGTCGGGGTTGATACCCAGAATTTATTCGTATCTACAGGCGAAGACGTCACAAAACTCTTTGAAAAGTGACGTGTAAGTGACGATTTCATCAGGGGAACACGAAGCTCCGATATGCACATTTTCGACAATTCTAGGTTTGATGGATATGTTGAGGGGAATAGTGGGTGAGATATTGCTTAAGTTCCCTTCGGAAAACACATCGTGTGTGGACTCAGGAATGGTTGAAATGATGACAACGGTCGACGGGGTCGAGATCCATTGGTAGCTCTTGATGGTGTGTTGTTCCAGGAAGAGGATGGAACGGTGATGTCCATCGTCCCAAGGAGTGTCTTCCATGAAAGACATAATCATCTCGTTCATGGGAAAGATGACATGGAAAGGATCTGGAGATAATTCACCAAGAGAGGGGGTTGCAGATTGAATGGCCTGATAGGTAGATTCGACTGGACTCAAAGGCATTTCGTCACCATAACGAAGATGATCGCCAGGGTCAGGTACCATCCATGGGTCGTGAGATGCGGGGGTTCCATGAATCGAGGTGGAGATCATGTTGATTGAAGCAATGGATGAGTGTGGAACATCGGGCGATGGAATGGGGAAAATACCCATTAACAAAGAGTCTTTGAGGAGACCTACACCGACGTTCTCGTAACCCAGTAGGGTTTTAGCGATGAATGGTATGTTTCCAGTATGCGTGTCCGAGTTAAAGAAGGCTAATTGGTCGATGCTGACTACCTTTCCTTGATGTGGGAAATGTACAACACAAAAAAGAGTCGACACAACTGTGCGCATGGAATCGACCTAGCTACGACCAAGAAGAAGATTGTAATCAAGAGGAGCGTCAAAGACTTCCACTTCGACTTGGATCGTTTTTCCTTCTAGCGTGATTGGCAATAAAGGAAGAACATCGTAGGGCTTAAAAATGGAGCTATTTAAGGCTTTGAGAGTGTTATGGGATTCAGTCAAAGAGGGAGAGCCGATGGCTTTCCAGCAGGTAACAGACATGACACATGTCGATGCACCCTTGTCGATAATGGTTCTACAAATGTTTTTGTCGGAGACAATCACTTGGATTTGGAATGCGAGTTGAGGGGGTAACCTTGGAATGTGATATTCCAAGTCAAAAATTATTAAATTCGTGTCCGTTGGATCGATTCCACCGATAGCTTTCAACAGTGCCTTCTGTTGTGTGGGACAACTTTGAAGGACTTCGAGGACTGACAACACAGAAGGTGCTTGGGCCAGATCTTCAACAATGTTGTAGTTCTGGGCAGCACGAGCATGAGGATTGAAAACCGATTTCCGAACGACGCCCTTTGGAGGGGGTCAAAGAACTGTGTCAAGGCTCGGTCATTCGAGATGAAGAGGACCGTTGGTGGGTGGAATCGTAGGAGAGGGTTGTACCAATGAAGGAGGTAGATCATCAACCTTCTCTTTAGAGGGAGAATAATCTTTGGCTCGAGTGGTGAGTGAAATGTGATTCTTCTTTGAATCGCCAGTACACAACAATACATAGGACGTAGTAGAAGGGGAAGGTTGGTCATTAATGACCAATTGGGCCTGTTGTTGAGAGGGGAAGGGTTGGGACAAAATGGTCAGAGTGGGTGGTTTCAGAGCCCCTTGAAGGAACTTAGTAACTTCAACGCGTCATGGGAAATCCTTCGTGTAGTGATCATCACCATAGATAAGACAAGGGTATCGGAGTTTGAGCTTATCCCTATCGTCAACAGGTGGAGTTTTGGTTATCTCTGCTTGAGAAGTATTTTTGTCCTCCTTAATCTTAGCCTTTCCCTTTCGATATTTGTTTTTACCAGCTGGGGTAGATTGAACTGCATTTACCTCAGAAGTCTTGCCGGTGGGAGGGGTAGGAAACAGAGCATTTTGAAGATTAGAAGAAGCAGGTTTGGGGTTGGTGCTTGAGGCGGAATGTGGTTGGGCATGGAAAGTTCCAATCACACCGTTGGCTGCATGAGAGGCAACTGGAGTAGTTGAAGTGGTGGAAGTGGAAGGACGAGGTGCATCAGGGAGTAAGTCGTAAAGAGTACCCGTTTGTGAGTAAACGAGGTCAAGATATTGAGCACGACTTATGGCCTGTTCTTCTGTGAAAACTCCACCCATGGCGATGTTACGAGCGATGTCATTCACAAATGATTTTGTGAACCACTCTGCCAACAACTGATCGGGAAGTTCAAGTTTGATGAGACGTCGTCTCCGTCACCACTCATGAATGTGATCAGATATATGAGTGGCTTTGGCTTGTTTGAAAGAACTCAAAATCTTGGTCCCTGTTTCATAATGGATTGGTAATTATATATACCACTTCACAACAGAACCCATGAGATTTATTTGAAAAAGACGTAAACGAATAGAGTCATCCATCAAGGAGTTGGATGAGCACCAGAGATGAAAAGTCATGACATGATTGTTAGGGTCCTCTCCCGCTTTGCCATCAAATTTAGGGATGTCCGATGGTAGCTTGGCTGGTATAGCATGCCATTAGGGAGAGTGACGGATTGGATCATTTAAAATCCTTGACATATCCGGGAGATCCAAAGTGGCCAAGAAGGGTAACTGTCTATTCACATGCGGGTACTGGTGGCTTTAGGGAGGGAGCTCCATCGACAAACCAGTGGGACCATAAGAAGTCTGCATATAATGCTAAGACAGGCAGATTCGGTGGTTGTTGTGGAGGAAAGTAACTCATGGGATTGTATCCTTGAATAGGGACTTGAGTTTGAGCATTCGAGCCCCAAATAGGATTGGACGTACTTGGATATGGTTGGCCTATACTAGGGGGTATAAGGGATGTAGGTGGAAACTGTTGCCCCCCAGTTGATTGAGGATTATGTTGTATCAGATGGTTCCAATACTGGGCCAAGGATGGAGGTATGTTTTGTCTGTAGGGTGGGGTCGGTGGGGGTTGTCCTCCAATCAGGGGTTGTGTTCCAACTGGGATTTGCGTTCCAATAGGAATTTTCCCTACAAGGGGGGGTTGAGTCAAACCTCCTTGGTGAAATTGTCCACCAACAAGAATCTGGTAATTTGGTGTGAACGACGGAATAGTGCCACTAGGATTAGTGTTGCCTATAGAGGACAAAAAAGGTCCTCCGAAAGGGGGTTGAGGAAGTGTCGAAATGAAGCCGGGAGGAGAGTGACCAAAAGAAGAGAGACCACCAGGAGTTCCGGATGGGGTTTGCGTAGGAGTGGGAATAGAAGCATTCAACACATGGTATCCGGGTGGAAGTGTCAGGGTGACACTGGGCGAGAGCCGTGTGCCGATGGGGGCTTGACTAGCCGCTATAATCCCGGTGTGAATACTCGTAGTGTCTGTGTAATGGACCATTTCTATAGGGATGGTCAAGATGTGGTCAGCTCGCGGAGCTTCTGTACTAGGAAAATAATAAGCAGTAGTAAAAGGGACTGTGTCTAGGTCAGAGGTTTCGGGGAATGTAGGTGAGACAGTGATTTCAATGCCTGATCCTGCACCAAAGAGATCCCATCTAAAAACACCAGCAGAGCAAAAAGGATCTTGGCCCTCAGGTCCTAGAAAGGGTCCATTCAGTGATCCAAAAGACAACACAACTAAGTCTCCGGAAGAATTCACTCACATAATACGTCTCTCAGAATCGGGATGAAGTCGAAAGTCCTCTCGAGTATTGGTAATTCGAAACTGTTCTAGAGAGTCAGTTCTTTCCACTTGTGGAGAGGTGACGTAGGTGAGCTTGTAGGAAGGGGTTGAGAAACTTCCAGATTTTCTGGAGGTAAGCCTTTCATTCTATGTGAACGATGTGGAGGGTCTATTGTGAACGAGTTACAAACTCACGAAGAAAATCCTGTGGTCAACTTGGGTAAACAAACAACATGCGCTAGTAAACAAAATCTAGGGAACAAAACCAAGAAAACAATACCTTCTAATTTCGAAGTCACTAGTTGGTGATGAAATCCAACGTCGCAACAACGAGACGAGAAGGGGCTGGGCTAGG
>SNQJ01S0154709.1:28026-41236 GCA_010110895.2 Picea sitchensis
ACAAAATCCAGACATTGTTGTTGCATCTGGAAAAGTAGATCATAGTTCTCGTCTGTATAAGTTTTCTTCTTTTGAGTCTTCCTTAGGTTCCTCTTTCATTGCACATGTTGATGCTTTGAGTAAGCTTTAGCATGAAAGATTTGAACATCTCAACTACAGATATCTACAGCAGTTAAGTACCCAAAAATTGGTGGTTGGTCTTCCTAAAGTTTCTTGTACTGATGGATTTTGTCCAGGTTGTGTCCTTGGAAAACAACATCAAGATCATTTGCCTAAAGGAAAAGCATGGCGTGCTACAACACCTCTTGAGTTGGTACATAGCGATCTCATGTCATTTCCAACTTGCTCATTTTTAGGGGCTAAGTATGCACTCACCTTCATTGATGACTTCTCACGTCTCTCTTGGGTGTACTTTCTTAAGTACAAGAGTGAGGTCCTTGCTACTTTTAAGAACTTCAAGGATTTTGTTGAGAAGCAGTCATATCTTTCTATCAAGAAACTATGCACAGATAATGGGGGGGAGTATGTCAATCAAGGATTCACAGATTTTTGTAGAGAACATGGCATTCAACATCAGCTCACTATTCCCTATTGTATTTTTCTCAATATCTACATGGTATCAGAGCTGCTCTGCAAACCCCTTCTCCTTTCTTTTGAGAGATTTGCAAGTTTTCTGAGATTTTTAGAGATCCAGTTTGAGATCTGTAGTTCGACTTTCCACCCTGTACGGATCTGTCCATAGGGTGTTGATCGTTGATCTGAGGGAGGCACCATTTGTTCTGCACTTGATCACTGTGTTGCCGGAGGAGGATCAGTATTCGGAGGAGGACACCATCATACTTTCCCGCGACAGAGATCTCAAGTTCTAATCCCCCGGAGTCTGCGGCTTAATTCTCTTGGACTGCCAAGCAAACATGGGAGAGAGGGGCAAGATGAGGTCTTGATCTGTGTCTTCCTTAGACCGCCTCTCGGCCTGCTCAACGAGACTCTTAGCCAACTGCCTGTAAGCCAGACTGGTGGGCGACGCTAAGGTGTCATCAACCCAAGTCCAGTCCAAAGGAGCGAAGGCCATCATCGGTGAGAACAAGATCGGAACGGGGGAAACAACAATCAGATCGAGCTTTAAGCGTTCGCTGGTGGGGATAATCTCCGGAGGGCCGAGCAGAGGCGAGGCGAACTTCTGCAGGAGGTTGTTCAGTGGCTTGGGCGGTAGCTGCGTCGCGGGTTCGTAACTGTTCCCGGTGAGCTCCTGCACCAGTAATCGGAATCCCGCGGGGTGGATGTTGTAGACCTTGGGAAGCGGCCGGGCAGCAATAGTGTTGGGATTCTTGGATTTCTTAGATGAGGCCTTGTTCACGCTCAGACGCTATGCCATTGTCGCAACACACAGGACGAAATATAAATATCTGTGACTTGTCTTTGAAGCGTGCGAGCTGCATCTAGGGAATCGAACCTGGGTCGGATTTGAATTGGTATTCGCACGGACCGAGATCTCTATCATACAGATGGGGCCATTCATGGTCTTAAGGGTATCAAGTGGACTGTAGATTGGTAGCATTTCTTATTGGAGAGAAATCATCTCGAACAATGTTGGCAAAAATCTGATCTTCTCAATAGACGGAGACGGAGAGGAGAAAGGGTTCAGACGGCTGACATTGAGGACGGAGTTGAATTTCCCGTGGCAATGATGCAGCTGCAGAAGAGGATATCCAAATATTTTTAATCTGTAAATATTTTTAGATCTCTTTATTTAAAGCCTAGGTTTCCATTCTCTTTAGAGATACCACACCGAGATCTGGTGTTTTATTGTTTTCTTTGTATTATCTATTTTAAATGGCAGAGTTAAGGATTGTTGAGCTCCTAACTCCCCATAATGATCATACATGGAAATTTAAGATGCAACAATTGTTGCAATCAAAAGGGCTCTGGCAGATGTTGATCGGGGCTCAACCTGTGTTCACTAAGGAAATCAAGAGGTTCGCCTATCAAAATAAACTTGATGAAGCCATGGGCCTCATCAGTTTACATGTGTCGGATAGCTTGTTGTTCCACATAGTTGATTGTAAAACTCCGAAAGTAAGTTGGGACAAGTTGGATTCCTTATTTGGAAAAATCAATGAATTTTGAGCCCTACAATTGGAAGAGGAGTTGTCATCACTGGTACCRGATGAGYATGCATCCGTTGAAKACTATSTCACCAAATTCAGGGCACTAGTGGCTCAGCTAAAAGGGTGMARAAAAACTAAATSAGATAAAGAGTGCATCTTCTTGATTTTATCCAAKCTAAAWGGTCYTTATCAGGTATTTTCTTYTGCATTTTATTCTACTATGGATGCACTAGGAAGTGAGTTTAAAATKCCTTCCTTTGAKCTTTTCTRTGAGCGTCTTACCAGAGAACAATCTAAGCTTACTCAATTAKATGCTCTTTCTGGCTCTAACAATAAGGCTCTTGTGGCTCAAAACACCAAAACTAAGCACAAGACTCGGTATAAGCAGAAGAAARWTTTTGCTCCAACTRGTGARTTTACCTCCAAGTCTCAGCAGAAAACAAAACCATTTCCTCCATCTTCCAAGTTTGGCGAGTCTTCCTCCAAGACAAAGAAGAAGAAGTCAAATGACACCTGTAGCTTTTGTGGCGGACTTGGGCATTGTTGGCAGCCAATCATTATTTTTTTAATTGCTCTTATAAAACGCTGCCTACACCCCTTGTCTCATTAAAGACAAAGTATCATCACATTGCGCTTCCAGACTTTTGTCTCATTTTTACGACAATTGCAATTTGTTCTCGATTTGATTTTCACAACTGTAAGTGTGAAAATACCTCTTTCATCGTTTGGACTCTAGTCGTCTTTTATCAATTTCTCCAAGAGACACTTCACCATTGGTTTATCACATGACTTCTAAAGGTTTCTTCAAACTTATATCCTTAAGAATTATCTTACCTTGATTGCGCATTTTAATTTGTTTGATTGCTAAGCCTTTGGGCATACAATTTATTGGTTTCATTCTGATCTTATGAAAGTTGTAAGGGATTTGGTCTTATTGCTCTTATCCTTATTGCTATGGAATTTTCACTCAGTTATTATATGAAGCATTTTGGATCATAATGTCTCAAGACTTTGGAATATAAACACTTCAATGTCCAACAAATACATTGGTAAGTTTGTGAAGTCAATTCAAGAAGTAACAATGGTTTGAAGGCGCATGGATTAATCACATTGGACTATACAAATTAATGCTTGGTATATTATTTGGTAAGTTTATAATACTTTGATAGTTCCAAATCGTGTATTGGCATTGATTAATTTTAAACCATGTGGTTGAACGATTGATTAACATGATGGATATGGTATTTGGATCGAGCTGTACACTTGGCATGAGTATAACACATGGTATTGGCTCTGCTGGCACGTTGATATGATTACACACCTAGTTGCTAGCCGATACGCATGGTATAAACGATTATGTTTTGATAACACTGTACTCAGTCAATTAATACAGTGTGTGGCGGTGGTAATCCCACCACCTTCGCACGCATGCAGTTAATTCCGGTCTATTCGAGCTTTGAAACCCTCAAGCCTATCGTTTTTCAACTCGGTGCATTGTTTCATTCAGTTTGAACCCTACCATGTACAGAGGTTATGGCTCCTATTGTAAGGGCCGAACCTAATGGGTGCCAAGCACTGTTGACATTTAGTGGTGCATGTAGTGACCTGGAACAACATGGGTGGCTCGCTTTCATAAAGAAGTTTGATGGCTTTGATCTCGCTATGGCTCGGCAATTTGTGTTATCGTTTGATGGCTGCCGAGCCAAAGTGGGAGATGTCCAGCTCGAAATTAATGAAGAATTTCTCAGTCTGGCAACTGGCTTACCTGCCAAGGGACAAAAGTGGTCGAAAAGTTGTAAGGTAGATGATGTCCCATGGACGTTATTGTTCCAGTCACGCACAGTGAAATCGTGTGACAGAGGATTACCCACAAATATGTTGAAACCCCGTTGGTATGATCTCTTGATGATTATCAAACGTTTCGTTACCTGTGAAGGCAGGTATGGGTTTATTTTCCTATTCCACCTGCGTTTATTAATGGTTTTCATGGGTTTTGAACTAAGTATGCCTTACTATCTGCACCGAAGTCTGTTCAAAATGGCTAAACGATACAAGCATAGTCAGGTTAACACTAGCCTCTTCCATGTTGGGTTGATCAAAATGGTTTTAGTTTATGAGTTAGGGTTGCGTCGTGATTCTTGGCATGATTTCCTCAGCCGTAATGGTTTTGGGGAGTCAAACCCTCCACAGGTAGATAAGCCCATGGTGGCCGAGAGTAAACCTACCGCTATGCCTTATGATGTTTATTAACTAGACCTAAGCCCGAGTCACCTACAAGTTTGCCTAAGTCTGTGCTAAAACAAACCAGAGTTACTAAAGCTACAACCCAAAAGACTAGAGCGAAGACTGGAGTTGATACTCGAGGCAAGAAAAATGCAAGATTGATCTCTCGCATGGCGAGGAACAAATCTAAGCTTCCTGCCAAAGCAGAACCTGTCGTGGTTAGCGAGGACTCTGATTCATACATTGAACGATTTCTCTCTGAAGAATATCCTTACTCCGAGGGATTGTGTAGCAAACCGCCTCACGATTTTGTTAGGAACCTCCCTCCTTGTCTGCAGGGTAACCCTGACTTTCCGGGTATTGAGCCTCTCCATGAAACCCTCGGGGAATCATCAAAACCCTCTTCTGATCAATCTGTTGTTGTACCTTGTGATCAATGTGGGTTATGGATTGAAAGATACTATCTGGATGTACCTACATTGCAATCCAGGATCTACGAATTGGAAAACCAAGTGGCCACGCTTACTGGTAAGAATGCAAAGGTGCAACCTTTCGATAAAAAGCAACGAACCACGGGTTCAGTCCTGTTCAAAAACGTCGAGTCTGCCACTGCAATTATCAATTCAAAATTGACATAAGATTCAGCAGCTGTGATGGTATTTTTCTCATTTATATTGCTCTCTGTATACATTGTTGACTTGCTCTGTCATGCATTTATTCTTTATCAGTTCTGATTATCGATTTCTGGATTGGTTGTGATTAGATTTAGTTTGATTGATCATAATTTGATTTGAATTTTGATATCTTTTCTATTTTTGAAATACAAACAATATCTCTGTTCGATTTGGTTTCATCTTGTGCGATATGATAGGCAAATTGGTTGGCTATGTTGATTATATTTTCTATGACCAATTCGTATATCATTTATTACATAAAAAAGATTTCGAATGGATAACAATAGTAGCTGTTACGATGTGAACTGTATTTCGATGGTAATAAATGTATTATTTGATTGAGATTACAGGGATGAATTGATCGTATCAAGTCTTTCGATTTGTGCCTATAATTAAATTCAGTTATATGCCCGGTTTGTTGACTCTGTCAAAACCTTGCTTGTCGACTATGAGGTATGAAGACTGTTGAGTCGATAGTTGTGGAAATAATCTCATCCGATTACATTGGAAGCAATTCGTACATCATGCTTTTAATTGAAGGATCTCAATCTGCTGCTGTGATTATAATTATTCAATTACAGTTACGACTATACTTGTGAATTATTTGAAACACAACGAATGAAAATGTGGTTGGATTCTATGGATACAGTGATGCATGAAATCGTAATGGTTTTCTATCTTGGCAATGATCTGAATCTTATGCAAATCGATAATGATTGTTGGTATTTCATGCGATTTGGTTTATCATTGATTACATCCATGGAATAGTTTTGTTAAGATATGATTTGATTCCATGCCGATTGGGGAAACAGAGCATCTTTACTCTGTCTCGATTATATGCTTTTCGATTTGCTTGGATTGAAAGGATTTATTTCTCTTAAATCATTTGTAATTTGTAATGATTGGATTCGATTTGATTTTGATTATATATCTGGTCCTGTTTACTATTCTAGACCAGCTACAGAATCAGAAGATTTTGTAGCTAAGTCTATAGATTCATTTTTTCTATTGTTTTCCCAATAAAATACTCTTCTAACTTGATCTTTATGTCTATTAGAGGAAAATCCGAATTGGTAGTGGATGTGAGGAGCAGTTGGAAGATATCTTGAAGATTTCTCTTACATTTTTAGTTACTTAGTTTAAGAGATTTTTGGGATTATTCCCAGATTGTGTAAACTGTTTGCTATTATTCACAAGGATGTTTTACCTAGTGAGAAACTTATATAAACCTATGGTTTTTTAATATTGTGGATCATCATTAGTTTTGTAAGAACAAGGATATGTAATTCTGATACGAACTGGAGCAGAATTGATGCGTTGTTATAGCTTTTTCTTTTCAATATATCGACACTTTGTTCCAAGTTTTGTATATCATTTTGTCCATGGTTTGGTATCACTTTGTTGTCTAAATCAAGTACAAGTGATATAATTTCTTACTGTTATACATATCTTGTTGCTTCCAAGGAAATAAAGAACATAACAGTTGTTGATTCATTTTATGAATGATAGCTTTGTCTTCTTCGTAGGCTGAATTGTTATATAAGTTCTCTGCATTATAGGTTTCCCTTTTGCAGGAGATTTATCATCATAAAACTGTTATGATTTCTTTTATGTCTTGTTTGTCCTGTAACATACTTCAAGAAGCAACACAACTGATCGTTTTCGAGAGGCGTAAGGACTAAATAGGTGTGAATTTCTTCCTCCAACCAGCTTAAGAAGTCATCTTGCACAGGACATACTTGGAGCGTTTCCAGGTCAATTAGTTAGGTGTTTATTGCTTTGATTAATTAGTATAATATAAATGATAGTTTAGATTAGATTTATATTACATTTTTTAATTTCAGAAATATATATTATATTGTTTAATTTCAGTTAGCTTTATTTCTTTTTCATAAATACAAAAATCAAAAAGAGACCCTTGGTTGTCTCAGGGCAGCAATCACATGAGTTTTGCAGGTTTTAATCAAACCTGTAGTTTGTCCATATTGTATATTTGTGAATAAGGAACATCATAGCTGATAATTAGGTAGTTGATTTGAGTTATTATAATCATAGTTAGTATCTTGTATATATATAAGTAGTTAGTAATTTCTAGTTCATTAGTGTAGTTAGTTTAGTCTACTTTATTAGTTTCTAGTTTCCTTTATTGTAGTTAGTTTCTTTCATTTAGTTATAGTTTAGTCTGTTTTACTTAGTTTAGTTAGGTTTCTTAGCTCAAATCATTTTTCTCTTTGGTTTCCATACAAGACCTTAGGGTAGCCAACGGAGCCGTTAAACTCGTCAGGGTGGTCCATTCCAAACGACTTGGGTTATTAGACAACCTCGGACCGGTTCCACTCTCTTAATTGACGAACGATCATTTTCGCCCGTCAACAAATGGCGCTAGAAGGAGGGCATGAACTTAATTAATGGCACGAGGTGGTCGCAAGACTCCTCCTCCACCTAATCACACACCCATAGTGACTAGAATCCGTTCGCAAGATAATATCCCCCCTCAAACAGCAACTACTTCAATCGAAGATCCTCAGATCACAGTTGAACCAACAACCCCTAATCCTACAGGCGATGATATTCAAGAAATTTTTAGGCAATCTCTTATTAAATCACATAAAGCCTTTGCTAGCCTTAGGCAACCACATCACCCGTGGAGCCAACCTTTAGACTTCTTCGAAGTCAGAGAACAATTAGGTGATATAGATCCCACTATGAATCCTACGGATTCGATTACAAATCCTGCTATAGGAGGATCTGGGATACCTCCTTATCCTCCTCCTTCACCACCTCCCTCATCTCCTTCCTCTTCAGGGGGAGATTCCTCTTCAGACGAAGGAAATCCACCTTCACGTCCTCCTACACCCACTACCCCAATGGCTAATCAGAACAACCCTACTAGACCTTGGTTAGACCAAGATGATGTAGTTGTACCATGACCTCAGCATCCTTTGCCTAAGCATCCGAAAAAATGGCTTACTAAGTTTGATCCCGATTCTAAACAGATAGCGGAAGACCATATCAAGAAATTTGTGTTAGACATCAGACTCCGCAACGTTGAACATGAAGACGTAGTCTGTAGGTTGTTCCCTTACACCTTTGAGGGTAATGCGTCCACTCGGTATTTTTCCCAACAACCTCGCACTATAGTATCTTGGGAAAAGTTTGAGTCAATTTTCTTAGAAAAATTCGGAGATGGCAAACCTCTGGAAGTCTTAGTCATGGATCTCTCAAACTTAAAAATGAATGCTAAATAAAAAGTCAAGGATTTTAATCAAAGATTTTTTACCCTTAAGAATAGAATCCCTGCAGACTCTATGCCTGCAGAAAGCCTTGTAATAGCTTATTACACCAAAGCTCTACATCAAAGCATAGCTATTTGGGTGAAAAGATCCAAAAAGGCAACGTTGTTAGAAGCCTTTGAAGAGGCTACTCAAATTGAAAAAGATATTCTTAGCCTTAAAGATTCCTCTAGCAATGAGACTGAAACTGTTTCTTCTTCTAAGAAAAAGNAAATCCCTCAAGAGGAAATCGAGCAGGAAACTACCCAAGAAGAAGAGTCTTCTCCTAATATATTTGGTCACCTCTCCGATAGTATCTTCCAAGCAAACTTTGAGACTGTGCACCCTTACAATACTAGGAGCAAGACCGCAAACAAACCTCCTGCCGATAACACTACAACTTTACTTTCAAAGCCATCTAAATCAGTAGAAACTAAACAGAGTAATGCTAGCCCTAAATTAGATTATGATGTTGTCGAAGATCTTAAGAAATTACGGGCTAACATTTCTATTTACGAGTTGTTGAAATTTCCATTCTTGTTACAGAAAATGTTGAAAAATATTTTAGATAATGGCAAGAATGGTAATTCAAATAGTAATAAGGTTGTGCAAAGCAAAGTTCCATAGAAGACTTCCACAAAAAACAACTCTGATACTCAAGATAAAGGAAGCCTTCCTATACCAAATGTAAATAATGTGAATAACAATGTAAATAGTGTAAATAATTCAGATAAAGTAGTAGTAGAAAATGCGAGTAAGAAACCACAAGCAACAACTCTAAGTACTCGCAAGAACGTTCCTCCTTTTCTTTTAACTTTCGAAATCTTCAACAGAAATGTGCATAACTGTATGGTTGATTCAGGAGCATCATCAAATGTGATGCCTTGGTCAGTCTGCCAAAAGATTAATGCCGAAGTAGAACCATCTTCTTTGAAAATAATACAACTTGATCGAACTGATGTAAAAGTTATGGGCGAATTGAAAAATGTATTGATTAGATTATCGTCTAACCCAAAAGTTCATCAAGTTATCGATATAATTGTGGTTGACATTCCAGAAGTGTATGGTATGTTTTTGAGCAGAGATTGGTCGGAGCAGCTACATGGCTACTTCGCAACAGACTGGTCTCACTTGTGGCTTCCATAAAACGGAAAGCCCAACAAGATCAGGGTGAATCGTGAGCGTTACCTCAAGTTCACAGTAACAGACTTGAATGACCCCAATGAGCCATATACACCTCCGACAGAGTCACCTGAAGTCCAAGGAATGGACACCTACTTCGTAAATTTCATGGCTGAAGTTTCACCTATCAACGATTCACAACAACGGTCCGAGATCAAAGAATATACGCAACCAACAACTTCTATCCAACAATCCTGTGAGCCTGATAAGAATCAAATTTGGTCTTTATATTTCGATGGTTCCAAATCAAAAGAAGGAGCTGGCGCAGGCTGCATCATTATTGATCCCGCAGGTAACAAAACATTATTGGCTTGTAGATTAGAATTTGAATGTACTAACAATGTTGCAGAATACGAGGCTTTACTACAAGGTCTCAGAAAATCCTTAGACATGCACATTCAAAATCTAGTTGTATTCGGCGATTCAGAGATAGTGGTCAGGCAGGTGAGAAATTCTATACATTGTCTTACCCCGCATCTCAAGTGTTATCAATCTGAGGTATGGAGTCTAATAAAAGAATTTTCTACTTTTAATATAAATTCCATTCCTAGATCAAGTAATGCTGAAGCAGATCTACTCGCTAATGTTGCCTCTAAAATTATTCCTGCAGAGGGCTTATCTCCAAACGCATTCTCCGTGGAACTTTTGTTTCGACCATCTGTTCCAGATAATATCACGAACTGGAGAGTATTCGATGATGATCAGCAGATCATTAACTTTCTGCACATGGAGGAAACCTTCCAAGGAGCTGTGATAGATGAACAAACGCATGATGATAACCTACGTGACTTTACGGTAATACCTAATCCAAAACCTCCTAAAGCTCAATCGGATATGGTAAATTCCTTGCCCAAATCTGTTGCTAGATTAGAAAAATTTTATGATTTTGAAGATAAATTCAAAAAGACGGTCAATTGTAAAACCAACAGTTCATCGCTATCATATGAAAAAGTCAATTTGGGAACTAGTGGAAACCCTCAGTGTATCAACTTAGGCTTGGGATGTTCTAAACAAGAAAAAGCTGCTTTTGTTAAATTATTTAAAGAATTTAAGGATGTCTTCGCTTGGACTTACGAAGATCTTAAGACATTCGATCCTAACATTATACAGCATGTTATTCCAATGAAGCCCCAAACCTTGCCTTTCCAACAGAAACTGAGGAAAATGCATCCAAAACTAGAACCGACCATACAAAAAGAATTGAATAAACTCCTTAGTGCTAAAATATTTTTTCCTGTTAGACATACTCAATGGGTATCCAACCTCGTCCCAGTACGGAAGAAAAACAAGGAAATTTGACTTTGTGTCAATTTTCGAAACCTCAACAAAGCATCTGATAAAGATAATTATCCTGTCCCTCCCATGGAACAGATACTTCAACAAGTATCAGGTTCCGAGAGTTTGTCCTTATTGGATGGTTTCTCTGGATACAACCAAGTCTTAATGTCTCCGTCAGACCAATTAAAAACTACCTTCCGTACCCCGTGGGGCACTTATGCTTATCGCAAAATGCCCTTTGGTTTGATTAATGCCGGTGCTACCTTTCAGAGAGCAATGGATATTGATTTCCGAGGCTTGATCAATCACTCCGTGGTAGTCTACCTAGATGATGTGACCATTTATTCCAAAAACAAAGAAGATCATCTAGCTCATTTACGAGTTGTTCTGCTACGATGTCATAAATTCGACATTTCCTTGAACCCAAAGAAGTCCATCTTTGTAGTAGAGCAGGGTAAACTACTAGGATTCATTGTGTCTAGTGATGGAATGATTATTGACCCCGAGAGGACACAAGTCATTGCCAAACTTCCCCCGCCCACTTCCAAGAAATCCATGCAGTCCTTCCTTGGCCAGATCAATTTCGTGAGAAGATTTGTCCCCAGTTTCTCCGAAATGGTCACGCCTCTCTAGAACTTGATCAAGAAGGACACCCAATATCACTGGGGACCCACTGAAAACCAATCTTTTAATGATATAAAGAAGGCCATAATTGATGCTCCGTCTCTCATGAGCCCTGATTTCTCTCAAGACTTTACACTCTATACTTTTGCCTCTGATCGTTCCTATGCCGCAGTTCTAACTCAGAAAAATGCCGAGAATAACGAAGTACCCATCGCTTTTATGAGCTCTGCTTTTAAAGGCACTGAACTCAATTACCCAGCAGTTGATCGGCAAGCCTACATTGTCTTCAAGGCAGTGAAGCATTTCCGGTCTTATCTTCTGAAGCCAAGAACCAAGGTCATTGTTCCTTACCCTACTGTTAGGAACTTGTTAGTACAAAAAGAGTTAGGAGAGAAAAGAGCCAACTGGGTTACCTCCTTACAGGAGTTTGACCTAGAAATCACCCCAGCTCAGATCATGAGAGGCCAAGGGTTGTGTAAATTGGTAGTTGATTCAGATACCAAACAAAAGGAAGATAGTGATGTGTCAGACCTAGAACAACGTGATCAAAGTATAGTTTGTTGTACACAAAACCTAGTGAGTCCTTGGTACGACGATATTAGACACTGTCTTCAACATGGATCAACACCCCGTCACCTTAACCCTGCCAAAAGAAGAGCACTGAGACTCAAGTCTGCCTCCTTTCATCTAGTTAATGGTATACTGTTTCGTCAGAATTTTTATGGCGTACTGATGCGTTGTCTTGAGAAGGACGAAGTAGAGAAATTTTTTCTCGAGTTGCATGCAGGTGAAGCTGGTGGTCACTTCGGTGGTGATACCACTGCTCATAAAGTCTTAAGAGTCGGTTATTACTGGCCAACACTTTTTAGAGACGCCCATGCCTTGTGCCGAAAATGTATTATTTGTCAGAAAGCGTTAGGGCGATTGCAAAAACCAGCCTTCCCCTTGCAACCCGTTACAGTTGATTCTCCTTTCCAGCAATGGGGCCTTGATATCATTGGTCCTATTAACCCTCCATCCTCACAACAACACAAATAGATTGTGACAGCCACCGATTACTTCACTCGATGGTCTGAAGCCGCCGCGCTAAAAACTGTTAACACAAGTCAGGTGATTGCTTTTCTTAACTCGCATATCATTACTCGTTTCGGCATCCCTGATTGTCTAGTCTTTGATAACGCTTCATATTTTTCTTCTCTTGAAATGAGTGAGTTCGCCTTAGAAAAAGGAATAAAGCTGAAGTACTCCGCTAGTTATTACCCCCAGGGCAACGGCTTAGCAGAGTCAACAAACAAGAACTTGATCAAGATTATCAAGAGAACCGTGGCTGAAAATCACAAAAATTGGCACAATGCACTGCTAAATGCATTGTGGGCTGATAGGGTAACACCCAAAGCTGCTATAGGTAATTCCCCTTTCTTTCTAGTTTATGGCAGTGTTGGCGTTCGGAAGTCACTCTTGGATTGCTAGCAGGAGCAGAGCCCGAAGCCCATCAGATTTAATGTCACGGTTTGTTTTAAAGGGTGATCACATGAAGGAAAACTCAAAACAATACGATCTCAACTCAGAAACCGGACCAGGCATGCATGAACGAATGAGGTCTTGTATAAAATTCAAATAGTGAGTCGTAGTAAAGGGGTGAGTAGGTAGAAGACTTATGAAAGAAGGCGCAATTATCCACAATGGACATCAGGTTCATCACAGATTTAGAGAAGAAGTGCATTCAAACGCAAAATCCTTTTACATTCAAATACATAAAACCAGAGGGCACGACAACGCCACAACAAATCCTTTATTGCAACAAGCTGCACTACTATGAATCCTCAGGCAAAAGATGAAACCAAGATGG
>SNQJ01S0154711.1:0-22557 GCA_010110895.2 Picea sitchensis
TTCTTGTATTTAGTTATAGTTTAGTTTGTTTTATACACCTTTAGTTAGATTTCTTAGCTCAGATCATTTCTCTCTTTGGTTTTCATAGAAGACCTTAGAGCGGCCAACGGAGCCGTTAAACTCGTCAGGGCGGTCCATTCCAAACGACTTGGGTTATTTAGACAACCCCGGACCGGTTCCACTCTCCCAGTTGACGGATGGTCAGTTTCGCCCGTCAACAATTAGTTTACCTAAAATTACATTGACAAATGAACAGACTAATGTTTTGATGAAAAAAATGGAATAAATAAATTTATAACATAAATATTGGGGAATTATCTCCAAGTGACACACAGAGGGGGGTAATGAAGCACTAATTAAGAAAATTAAAAAAAAAGGAATGGTGGGGTTGCCACCTAAGGGGAAGAATTTTGTTAAGTAAGAAATTAAGGAAATTTGCATGGGGAAAGGTGTCAAACCTCCTGTAGCTTATAAATACAATGGGCATCCATGGGTTTGGGGGAGAATTCTGATTTATAAGAAAATGTTGTTGAAATTCTAACGGAAAACCAATTAAATGAACTTGCATGGTAAGTTGGTCTAGAAGAAAACTGAGTTACTAATCCCTTTCTTTGTGTATGACAAGTTCAGTAGATGGCTAATGCACTCACTAACACATATTTTATAGTTGCACTTCATCTTATATCCTACTTGTCATGCCACACATCTCAAGGGCCCTAGGAAAAAAAGTTTTTCCTAGGTACAATTGGGTGGAAATCGATTAGCAACCAATTAGTTGGAAAAGGAAATGAAATTGGAATCTTTGGATATTTAATCATCTACAAGAATGGGTTAATAATTTGGAATGGATCATTATATAATTTGTCATCTATATTAGTACTTTATGGGTGGAAAAATTGGAGGAATTGGCTTGTAGGTCCCAGTTTGGAGATTTGGGGTTCAAAACTTTCCAAAGCCATTTTGAGGCATCAAATGGCATTTTTTGGGGTCAAAACTTTGCAAGCATAGCCTATATCACATTTGATGTTGTTGCACACATGGAGACCTTTCCAATGGTGCAAAAACCACCTCAATCGGAGCTTGTATGAGGAATTTATGCCTCTCTTGAATTGACCTACCTTGTTGACCACCATGGTATGAGAGGATGCCACATAAACCCTCATTACTCACACATATGGGGCTAGCCACATGTGGAATTTCAAGAAGATCCTAGAAGGTCCAAAACCTTATCACTAATTGAGGGTTGAGGATGCAAAATCCCTAACCCTATACAACTATTGGGCTATGTTAAATATCGAGCCGCTAGGAAGAGAAGTGGTTCAATTCTTTTGTATTGTACTTGTTCCATAGTTAAGTAGAGAATCCAAGCAATGGGATTTGAGAGCATAATAAAGGTAGGAAGAAGAGTCTATAGTAACCATTCAGGCCACAGAGTCATAGGAAACTCCATAGCGAGTGCCCCTTTCTTTGTATTTGCATTTTCATAACCGAAGAAAAGAGAGCAGAGCATAGGACTCACCTTCTAGTTGGGTTTTCTCCCATATCGGGTTTCCTGGGATACATATTGTGTTTGATTGTGTGGTTGGTGTGTATATTTGCTTGTTATTTCATTTTTGGATTCAATTATTTTCATAAATTTGAGCAATAAGCTAGTAATAATTAATCCAAGATCTAAGAAAATAAATCGCATAATCTAAGATTTCAAAATATTATAAGATATGTTGCGATGAGCTGTTCTAGTGGAATATCCATAGTAGATTACAGATCATATTGGTTTCAAAGAATTTTTTTTTGGTGTATTTGTGGAAAGTTGTAGGATCTAGGAATTAGATAAAGAATGAAGTCATGGAAGCCCAACCATGGCGGATGAGTGCGTTCATAAGAATCCTAAGGATGCGGCATAAAATTTATTTTCAAGGTTGGAAGAGCAAGTTTTCAATATCTTTTGCAACATGGCCCTCCTCATGGAAGCTCTAGCAAACAAGTTCCTAACTTTTTAGAAGGTTGGTAGCTCTAAGTCATATGCTGGATTTGATGGGAAATTGGGTGATAGTGAAGACCCAGAAAAGGAGTTAAGAAAAGAGCACAAGAAAGAACAACCGAGTTCCAGTGCCATCACTCCTTTACAACCTCTATTCAAATTGGAAGAGAAAGTGGATATCAACCCCTATAAAGGTGAGATTGATGTCATTAAGTTGAATCATTGGTTGCAACAATAAGAAGTGTATTTTAGTGTCCATAATATAGATGAAAATCATAAAAATTCATTTGCCCGACTAAAACTAGAGGGCCATGCACCAACCTGATGGGAAATCCATGCAAAGACACTTAGGTTAGAGAGTGATCCATGAGTAACTAAGTGGGAGGATTTTAAAATCCTCATTAAGTCCTAGTTCTACCCTATTGGGTATGTAGAGGACAAATGGATCGAATGACATCACTTTAGGTAGAGGTAAGAGAGGAGTGTGCAAGAGTACACCACCAAATTTTGAAATATGGTGGTCATGTTGGGTATCTCTCCCAAGAACCTAGATGTACTCCTCAAGTATCTTGGGGGTCTACACAATCATTTGTGAAAGCAAGTTATGCTCATCAAACCTAGGACCATTGATGAATCCTATCTACAAGCATGATATCTAGAGAACATAGGCCATAAGAAAGGACAACCAAGTGGTTATAAACAAAAAGATAACCAAGAAGATTTTAAGGAGGAGAAGAAAAAGTGGAAAGGGAAAGACAAGAAGATGACATCCATTGCACATCAGTTCAAGGATCCAAACAACCACTGCAACCATTGCAGTGTTGATGGCCACACTAAAGATAAATGTTGCAATTTACAACCAGGGATGAATCCAAATAACCATAAGAAGGATTCCAAGAAGAAGAACATGCTAGGAAAGGATTTGGGCAACTAAGTAGAGAACAAATCGAATGTGGATGAGAATATTGTCCGTACTTTAGTGCAAAAGGAGGTTAATTTGAGTATCCTTCATCATAAGGAAGAGAAGGAGATGAAAATAATCTTCTGTATTAAGATCCAGGTCAAGAGGAGATGTTCTATTTAATATCGGTTCACAGACCAATCTCATAGAAAATGATCTGGTCAACAAGCTTGGGTTGGAGGTCCATCATCATACAAGCCCATATCCATTGGGATGGGTGAATAAGGATGCAAAAATCAGAGTCACTAAGAAGTGTAAGATCAAGTTTGTTATAACTGCATATTTTATTGTTGAAGTGGAATTATATGTAGTACCCTTTGATGTGTGTGGTGTAGTGTTTGGAAGCCCATACATGTATATAAGGGATGTGATCTTCATGTGAAGAGAAAACTAGTACAACCTAAACAAGGATGGGAAGTCATACATCATCAATGCACATAGAGGCAAGTCAAATATCTCTTTGGTAAGTGTTAACCAATCCAAAAAGTTGATATGTTCTACTAAGAAGTATGTATTTCTTTCCTTGAGAGAGACTCGACCTGTGAAGGAATTGGTAAGAGTAAAGGCATGTTTGGAAGGATGTACAAAACAACATAAAAAATAGTTGGAGGAGTTGTTGCAGGAATACATGGGAGTGTTTTAGGAACCTAAAGGGTTTCCACCTAAGAGGAAAGTGGAACACGAGATACATTTGTTTCCCGACTCCCCATTACCAAATATTGGGTTGTATAGATAGTCTATTTTGGAAGCAGACGAAGTGAAGAAATACTTGTAGCGGATTCTAGAGCAGGGAGTTATTCGACCAAGCACCTCACCTTATGGATCACCTATCATCATATTACCCAAGAAGGATGGGACTTATAAAATGTGTATTGACTACAAATATTTGAACAATATCACACTCAAGAATCATTACCCTCTACCCAGGATTGGTGATTTGTTAGATTAGTTATAACAAGCCAAGTACTTCATTAAGTTGGATCTCAAATTGGGATACCACTAGGTATGTGTTAAAGAACAAGACACCTGGAAGATTGCCTTCAAGAAAAGTCAAGGTTTGTATGAATGGTTGGTCATGGCTTTTGGTTTATGTAATGCACCAACTACGTTTATGTGTTTGATGAATGATGTATTGCGTCCCTATTTAGGTTAATTTGTAATAGTGTACTTATATGACATATTTGTTTATATCTCCAGTTGGGAGGAGCACATCTCACATCTTATGCAAGTGCTAGAGACTCTGAAAAGCACCAATTGTTATCAAACCTCAAGAAATGTGAGTTTGCTTGGCAGTAATTGGTGTATTTTGGGTATGCGATTGGTGGAGGGGAACTCAAGATAGATCCCGCGAAGATGGAGGCCATTATGAAGTGGCATATTCCTACTAATGTCACTTAATTTAGGATCTTTTTTGGGGAACCACAATACCTACGGAAGTTCATATCATCATTTTCAATGGTAGTTGTGCCACTACATGCCATAACAACCAAGGGTAAGATTTTCCAGTGGGGAAAGAATTTGTAGAAATATTTCAACAAGCTAAAGTGAAAGATTATTCAAGCACAAGTTCTTGCACCACCTAACTTGCATAAGCATTTCAAAGTGGAGACATATGCAAGTGGATATACTATGGGAGTAGTTTTGATGCAATGAGGTAAGTTGATATGCTATCATTATGAGATATTTTATGGGGGAGTCCTAAACTACCCTACATATGATAAGGGAATCTATGCCTTGGTTCAAGTTATTAATAAGTGGAAGCACTATTGGATGGCTAAGGAAACCATTATTCACACTCATTACCAGTCATTGCAGTATTTTTAGGCCCAAAGTAACCTCCAACAAACCAAACATTATAAGTGGATAAGGTTTTTGCAACAATTTCATCTGGTCATGAAGTATAAGAAAGGAAACACTAACAAGTTGGAAGACATGCTTTCAAGACCACCCGCATCCAAATTATATCTTTGGAAACTCTTATGCACATGGATACTTTTACCCATGATGCATACAAGGAGACATACACAGAAGATGAATACTTTAGAGAGGTGTTTTAGTAGCTACAAGGCAAAATTCATGTAGAAGAAGGTGACGATAAGTTTTATTATCATCTCCACAATGGGTTAATCTACAATATAGACAAGCTCTGCGTTCCTAAAGGTGAAAGATTACAACTTATCAGAGAGGCTCACACCTCCAAGGTTGCATGACATTTTAGTGTTGGGAAGAAAGTTGCTAACTTACAAAGGTATGTGTATTGGCCCAGAATGCAAGAAGATGAAGCTCAATATATTAGAGTATGCATGCTTTGTTGTATCAAAAAACCTAGTAATAGAAAGTAAGGTATACACCATCCGTTACATGTATCCCCTTGACCTTGGGAAATAATTTCCATGGATTTTATTGGTGGTTTTCCAACAACCAAGAAAGGACATGCCTATCTATTTGTAGTAGTTGGCAGGTTCAACAAGATGTGTATTCTTATTCCTTGTAAAAATACTATCAAAGGACAAGAAGAAACAAGCATGTTCTTTGAACAGGTCTGGGTGCACTTTGGGATACCAAGGAGCATCATCTTAGATAGAGATTCCATATTTCTCAATGGATTTTGGACTAAACTTAGGGAGAAGATGGACACAAAGTTGAAGAGATCTACAACATTCCATCCATAGACAGATGGGAAGACATAAGTAGCCATTGGGACATTGGTACAACTTTTGAGGGATTACAATCAGAAGCATCCAAATACCTAGGATGAAAATCTAATCTACATTCAATGCTCTTATAACAGAGCACTCCATACTTCTACCGGTAAGTCCCCTTTTGAAACTCGCTTTGGATATTTTCCACCTTCGCCTTTAGATGTCGTTTATGGAAATCAAGGAAGAGTGAGGGAAGACATCATGGGAGAAACATTGAAAGTAGGAAGTTTTTTGAAAAGATTACGTAGATCCATTTACAAGTCTAGGAGATGCTAAAGAAGTCATATGAAAGGTACAAGGCCCAACATGGTCAACATAGAACAAAAAAATCATTCAAAGTGGGAGACAACGTTTGGTTACAATTGAATTAGGAAAGAGTACAAGATCCTGTTAAGAATACCAAGGCTCTATAGTATGACCCTTTTGAGGTATTGGAGAAGGTGGGTGATAACACCTACAAACTTAGTCTACCCCCATACATGTGCATTTACTCAATAGTGAATGTGGAGAATATGAAACTATGTGAGCCTTTCATATCGGATCAGGAAACTAATGAGTAGGTCTTACTTACCATAGAGGACTTAGCACCAGAAGCTCAAGCAAAGTTGGCAGAAGATGCAATATTGTAGAATAAGTCTAGAACTACTAGACATGGGCAACATGACTTTTGGCAGATTGGGTTGAAAGGACAACTTCCACGAAATGCAAAATGCTACTTCAGGGAGAAGGTAGAGGAAAAATTTCCTCACCTCATTTAGTAAAATATTTTGGGGACCAAAAGCCTCCCTAAATGTGGAGGTATGATCCATAATGGATCATTATATAATTTTTCATCTATCTTAGTATTTTTTGGGTAGAAAAAATGGAGGAATTGGCTTGTAGGGCCCATTTTAGTGGTAGATACCAGTTTGGATATTTGGGTTCTTAAACCTTCTAGAGCCATTTTGAGGCATCAAAAGACATTTTTTGGGGTCAAAAATTTGTTATCATAGCTTTCATATCCTTGAAATTGTTCTACACATAGAGATCTTTCCAACGGTGCAAAAATTGCCTCAATCGGAGCTCGTATGCATAAGTTATGTCTCCCACAAATTGACCTACCTTGTTGACCACCATGGTATGAGTGGATGTCATGTTAACCCACGTTACTCATGCATGTGGGGTTATCTACATGTGGATTTTCAGGAAGATTATAGAAGGTCCAAAACCTCATCACTAATTGAGGATTGAGGATGCAAAACCCTTAACCCTAGACGTCTATCGAGCTATGTTAAATATTGAGCCACCAGGAAGAGAAGGGGCTCCATTCTTTTGTATTGCACTTGTTCCATAGTTGAGAAGAGAATCCAAGGAGTGGGATTTGAGAGCATAAGAGAGGTAGAAAGAAGAGTCAGTAATAGCCATTCATCCCACAGATTCATAGGCAAGTCCATAGCCAATGCCCCTTTCTTTTCATTTGCATTTGCATTTTCATAGCTGAAGAAAAGATAAGAGAGCTTGGGCCTCACCTTCTAGTTGGTTTTTCTCCCATATCACGTTTCCTAGGATACATCTTGTGTTCAATTGTGTGGATGGTGTGTATATTTGCATGTTATTCATTTTCATATTAAGTTATTTTCATAAATTTGAGCAACAAGCTAGTAATAATTAATCTCGAATCTAAGGGAATAAATTGTATAATCTAGCTTGGTGGGTTAGCTCGAGGGATCGAGTGTTGTGAATTACAAGTGGGAGGTATCAGGGTCAATTCCTTGGGTTGGATGCCTTTGTAGATATTATTGGGCCTTACTTGATGTCCCCACCAGGTTAGGTTTCCAAAAATGCAAATGGTCAGTTTACCTTTGTTACGAGGGAAAAACTCTCTATGGCAAGGGTAAACCACAACAGACGGATATTACTACAGAAACCAACTCTATCCCAAAAACATGCTATATAAACCAATATGAAAGCGAGCTAAGAAAGAGGCCTACCTTATCCATACGTTCAATGATGTGCATCGTTGAGCACTTTGACCCAAAGCTTTATACCTGCAACAAGTTCTCAACAAACAAGCAAAACAAGCATACAGTGATAATATAAAAGGTTAGCACATTAGATAACATAATCCATTAATATACATGAAAAACACGCCCATGGATAATAACTCATATATTTTCAAGATATCAATTGGACAGGAAAGGAGTATTTCTACTAATAAATGATTAGCAGAAGTGAAAACATTACAGAGTTCCGTGTCGACATGGTTCAAAACTGAGAAACTAAGTTCCTTCCAGCTGGGCCTCCACCACTTCAATCCTCCACCAAAGACAAGCTCATAAAAGGGAGACAATGAGGTTATCCATCAATAAGGGAAGAGATTGGGGGTTGAACACTGTGTTCAGACTTAAAGGACAAAGGGATGCAGACTCTATATGAAGTAATAATTTCTCCAGAGTAACTTTGCTCTCAAAATTGAATTCTTTCTCCTTTTTTCCATAGCTCGGAATTGGCCCATTTATAGCCTTCAAATGGAACTGAAGGGTTGAGTCAGAACGTTTCCAGTATATGGAAGGCCAAGTATTATATATCTCCTATTGTGACATGGAAACCCGACATTTAATTTTCATTTTTTGGCACAAATCTCGATGTAGGCGGGTTGTAGTGGAGCAGCCTGCATATACACATGCTGTATAGTAGGCAAGGTGCGTACATGTGGAAAAATATGTATTTTTAGCTCTGGATTTATCAAACAGGGATGATAAGTCTGCATAGGGAAATTGAAAAAGACCCTTTGTGCAAGATTGCATAGGGTGAGGCAAATCTTGCTATAACAGATGCCCCATAATGTGTGAGGTTAAAGGAGTATCTGTGATGGCCGAAATACATTATAAATAACCCAGAAGTGGAGTGGTAGGGGACCAACTAGACGAACTCGTTGCTTATTACATTATGTACTGACTTTGCATACATGGTTGCCAATAAAATTACACTGAAGATCCATGTGAAAATATACCAAACAATTGTATGTGGCCATGAATAGGCAAATACAAATGCGGTTTCATGCCAAAAGTTGTCATAGTCATGAACAAGGCCCAGTAGAACCAGTCTCAAAACCAATTTGAAGATATTTGTATAAAATGGAGTACAATTTGATCTCCCATGATCATTGAATTCATATAGGTACTGGTCCAATGAAAAAAGGAAGTAAAAGCTTAAGAAAGTTGCGGCCACATAGTGATGTCTTCAAGTATTCTACACAATCCGCCAAGGGTGTAAGTCTACATCATGTGAATAAAGGAGTTGAGGTCGAACATAATGAGACATCGTTTGATTACTAGTCATTGAGGTATACCATTAACAAACACGAGACAACCTACCGATAATGAAAGTAGGTATCAAGGCATCGAGTACATTCTTACAAATGTGAATAAAGGATATGGTGTCGAACACCTGAATAATCCATCGATAAGGAGACATTGATGTATTCCCAACTTTCGATGGTGAAAGAGCCTGCCACTAATGACTGCAAGCCTCAAGGTACTCATAAGACTCTAGGTCCCATTTCCAGAATAGATGAGCTAAAGTCGATAGAAGGAGACCCATTGAAAGGAGAGCATTAAGGAATATCTCATCAGTCAACACGAGGTACAAAGCAGGAGCTTCATGATTTGGTGGAAATCAGACGAAGAACATGTTCATGAACCAACGACCCTGTGCATATTTCATGTGTGGCAAGTGCAAGTGGTACACAAAACAGACCCTCTGAATAACAACCAATGCTGAAAATTGCTGACAAAGGCGAGGAAACCACCAATAAGGCTAATGGCATCCAAGACACTGAATGAATCCCAATGTGTGAATAGATGTCTTGCCGTCGAACACAAGGGAAACCACCCAGTCAATGACAAATGATGAAATGTTGACTGTTGGGTTCAAGGTTACCTACCAATGATGAAACTAGGACCAGGGTGCGTGATAAGACTACAATATCATGTGATTCTAAGACAAACTAAGGGTATGGTTGACGTGCAAAGTCAAGAGTTCTTAGGAGTGGCCGACATAGGTTGATAGATTTCCTTTGAACAAGAGCATGAGACATATGGAAGAATCCGACAACATAGATTCAATGATGAAACAATGAGATGCAGGAGGCGTCAATGATATTCTCCATAGGGACTGGAAGAGTAACCAATCGATAGAGAAGACTCTGTGACGAGCTCAGCTTCCTAAGGCCATGAAAAAACCAAAATTATGGTGACAAATGGACTCAATAACTTTGTGCTCTGTTCAAAGGCGACATGATTGTTGCCAATATAAGATAATACTCCCTTCCCGCCTGTCTTTTTTTGTTTTTTCATAGACAAATGAATGCTATGATATAGAGGAGGAAACGACTGTTGCAAGTAAGAAAAAATAGTTCCAGCAGTGGAACATACCTATTCTCAATGCATGGAAATGCATGTGGGAGATGGACAGTCGGGGGAATGTTCCCTCCTAGGTATAGGGTGACAAATTGCGAGGGATATAAACAAGGCTCTGCTTGGTTGAGGATGCAAAACTGCTGAAGCAAACGATTTACAACGCAAAGAGAGAACCGACTATAGGTTCAATACTGCAAGCAAGGGAATGAGATGCAATCACAACTTGATGCCAAAAAATGTCATTTTTTATGTCTTTTAGTCTATTTGGTGTGAAAAAGGGATAAAATTGTACCAAATAAATGTCTTTTCAAATCCAATTTACGAGTGTGAAAGAGACAAGTTCACTTGACAATCTTTTTGCTTTTTGAAAACGAGTCACGACCTTTCAAGTCCAATTTAATGAGTTTGAAAGGGAAAAATCACTCGATAATCTTTTTGATTTTTAGATGAGTTGGAAAAGAGCTTAACTTGGACTCATGGTTGTTGTTCTAAGTAGCATGTACTGGGGGAGGCCAAGGATCCTGTGCAGGACTTCTGTGAAAGGTCAACAACTTACGAAGAGTTGGCACAGGCTTGGGAAAATCCAAATCTTTCCAAGTCGAGGAGGATAAAATACTTACAAAGGTTACCTTATCTACAATATATCAAAGAATGCCCCTTATCTCGAAGGGTGTATAATAAGGAAGTTGAGGCTCTACAAGATCATTCCAATCAAAGGAAACCACCATAGGACATGGAGGGATCATACTCGAAGAGAGTGGAATGCTCCCTAGTGAAGAAGGTACATAACTAGAAATTCTAAGGACATGGTCGAAGGATGCATCACCCTCCAAAATAAGAGTGGGATTGACCAAATATTGCATCGACAATGTCACTTCGTTAGGCTTGTCACTCTCCAAGAGAAGAGTGGGAGCGAACGAAGATTACATTAGCACGACCACTTCTTCAACCGTTGGTTGAAGAGGATGCAAGACAACAAGGTCAAGATATGCATCATCCCCAAAAATAGGAGTGGTGTCGGTCGAATATTGCATCGACACGACTGCTGGTTGAACAAGATGCGAGACAACAAGGTCAAGTGATGCATTAGCCCCTAAAGGAAAAGGGGTGTCAGCTGAAGATTGCATCAGCATGACTACTGTATCAACCAAAGAAGGTTGGGAAGCCAAAGACGACTTAGAACCCGAAGGGCCCCTGGGAAAGGACCATGCTTCTTGTACCACAACAGTAGCAGGGAACAAATGAGTAAGGTGATCTCCTTTACAAAGCCTACAAAGGAAATTGGGCTTACGTCTTACATGTCTAGGCTTCTCAATCGTATGAATGCCCCCAACATGACTTGCAGTGGCTGGTGACATGCTCCCAGCATGACTTGCAGAGGCTAGTAGAAAATACCCAATATGACTGGTAGAGGTTGGTGATGTATGTGCAATGTGACTAGCGATGACTAGACTTGTGCCCCCAACATAACTTGCAACAACTGGTTGTTGGTCTTCAACATGACTAGCAGAGGTTGTCGACCCATCTCCAACATGACTAACAGTTGGTGATGTAATTCCAGTATGTGGCTGACCCTCACAAGACACAGTCAAGGAAGGTAGGGTCCAAGGATCACTGAAATAGGAAGTGTGGAAAGGAATGGACCTCCCTGTCGAAACGGGCCTATTGGACATGGTGTAAACATGGTGAATCGGTGTCGTGAAGTCGAAAGTACCCATGAGGGAAGAATACATTCCGACATAGATATTCTCAGTTGTCGGCTGAGAATTGTAATCACAGGAATCGACTGTCCAATAGATGCATTGGGAATAACGTACGCAAAGGATAATTGGTCGATCGTCATGATCTTCCCTTCATGAGGAAAACAAAGAGTACGGAAGACAAATGATACGATGACGACCATNCTGAGAATTGTAATCACAGGAATCGACTGTCCAATAGATGCATTGGGAATAACGTACGCAAAGGATAATTGGTCGATCGTCATGATCTTCCCTTCATGAGGAAAACAAAGAGTACGGAAGACAAATGATACGATGACGACCATAGCATAGGTCCAATTGCGTCCTAGTAACAAGTTATAATCAAGAGGCGCATCAACTACCTCGACCTCCACCTCTACTTTCTTACCACCTAATTGGACTGGAAAGGCAAGAAGAATACCGTGAGGGTGGAAGGAATGACCGTCAAAAGTAGTCAACATGTTCAATGACTTGGGAAAGAGTCAGAGAACCGAGATATTTCCAATAGATCAAGGACATCACACATGTAGCAGCGCCTTCATCAACAACAACACGTTTGATGGTATACTTTGAGTACTCCACGTGGATTTGGAAAGCCACATGGTAAGGCAAGAGAGGCTTCACATCCATGATATCAAACTTGATAAATTTTGAGCCACTGGGTTCTAGAGCTCCTAAAGAAGATAGTAAGGCATTCCTCTGTGAAGGACACGTCTGGAGTACCTCCAAAGTCGACATTGCACAAGGGGTTTGACTCAGGTCCTCAATAATAGAGTAGTTATGGGAGACTCTAACATTTGGATTATGGGTAGAGCGCTTGAGTACTCCTTTTGGAATACGAGGCGGTGGCTCTGGTTTTTCAATTGCAAGTTCATCTCCGGAGGAGGAGGAGATTCTATACCAGGAATAGCTTGTGAAGATCTATAATCTCGAGATCGAGTGGCTACATTGATTTTTTCATCGACCATATTGATACATAAACGACCACCATCTTGCAATGATGGATTTTGACTCCCACCAGCTACATTTCTGGCATTTGAGGAGCTCAAGGCTGTTGGTTATGTGGAAATGGATTCTTCAGCACAGCGGGTGGTAGAGATAATAGCCTCACAACTTCTGCAAGTTTGGGGCATAAATGGGTAAGGTGATCATCTGTGAAAATCTTACAGGGAAACTTCACCTTACGTCTTTCTCATTTTCCATCTCTAGCATTATTATTCATCTTCTCATTATTTTCATTGTCCTTGGGTTTATTACCATTTTTACCACCCTTACTATTATTACATCCTTTCTTCTTATTCCCGCCTGGTTGTTGGTTACCATTTGGGTTGGCCGATGATTTCATGGAAAGTACATCCACCGACTGAGTGGGATTGGAAGACACAGACAAAGCTGGCCCTCCTGCAGACTGATTTAGAGACAACTCTTTCAAATGGCTTGTCACAGAGTCCGCGAATATTACATTGGTGGAACCTACAATGCCATCGGCATGAGGTCCAGTATTTTGTCTAGGGTTGTAAGTAGACCGCGGTGTGTCCGGAAGAAGGTGGTATAACATCCCAGACTGAGCATATATCAAGTCTAACTGTTGGGATCTAAAGATAGCTTCTTCCTTGGTGATAACCCCAGAAGTGGCAACGTCCTTCAAGATAGGAGTGTGCAAAGACTTAAGGAACCATTCTAAAATAAAGGCCGAGGGTATAGGGGTCTTAATCAATCTCTTCTGTTGACGCCACTCCTGGATATGATCTGATATATGAGTAGCGGTGTCTTGGCGTAAAGTCGACAGAAGTTCTAAGCCAACATCGTAATGAATGGGCAACTGGAAGTGGTTAAGGAAGACCATCACCAACTGACTAAAGGTCCCATATGCCCCCCTACGTAACTCAATATACCATTTCGCAACAACTCTAATGAGAGTGCGTTGAAATAATCTCAAATGAATAGAATCGTCATTAAGGGAATTTGATGAGCACCAAAGGTGAAAGGTAGTGACGTGATCACCATGATCCTCTCCATTCTTACCCTCGAACTTCAGAATGTTTGAAGAAATCTTGGTGGGGATGGGGGGCCATGTAGGATCATGACTCACGGGTTCGTTCATTAACTTAGACAAGTATGTCAGATTAAGCATGGCCAGAAAGGGGAGACGAGGTTGCGACATTTGGCCCCAAGCTCCCGAGAAAGATTGTGCTTGCAGAACTGCAACCCATCCAGGGTTCTGGTAAGCACCATAGCTCTGTTGGGGATTTTAAGGCCCTCCTCTGGGCTGATTCATAAAAGGTTGGTTGGGCATCATTCCAGTAGGAATGTTCTGTTGAGGGTTATAAAAATTGCCCCTAGCCGGATTGGATTTGAGTTGGGGGTTGCCCAAAGCGTGAAACTGACCTCCTCCGGGTGGAAATCCAGAGGATAGAGGTGGATTCGTCATGCCAAAAGTATTGGTCAGAATCAACACCGAGGAGGTAGGGGTATAGGATGGACCTTGAGCAGGAGCTTGTCCGCCAAGTTGGTTGTTCCACCCAGTAGTAATAGGATTGGACCCGGGGTTAAAAGTAGGAAAACCTCCCATATTAGGAGTYGTTTGGAGGATTTGAGAACCACCAAATGAAAAAGGAGTGTAAGGAAGGGTAGTGCCCCCAAGCCCAATGCTAKCATTAGGGCCAAMAACTAGGATGGAGTTTGAAAACTGYGAAGTAAAGTTTGGCATACCATAGGAAAATGGACTAGAAGCGATAGGGATGGACTGAACATTATATCTCGGCAAGTGACCCAGAGACCCAAAAGGGTTTGAGGCAAGAGACTAAGCATTTACTATAGGCCGAGGTATAGTAATGATAGGTGCCTCTAACGCTACAACCATTGTGGTTGCAGTAGTTGAAGGGGTGCCATTAACTATAGTGGGTGTGGGAGTCGAAGGGCTCCTAGTGTTTTGAAGATTAGATTCAGTACTCATCCTTGTAGAATCCCAAGTCTAAACAATGGAGGTGTGTGTACCATGTATAATAACTCTACGCCTTTTAGAAGGAAAAGACTCGAAATCGGGTGGTAACTGTAACAAGCGACGGGACCGGCGGGGAAGTTGGTCCGACTCCACGATGACTTAAGACTCTAAAGATAAAAAATATATCCTAAGGCGAACTAGTAGTCAAAGAGCACACCAAAATTCAAATGACCAATATGCATGCAAACGGGGTAAAGTGGTCAAGTGGCCTCCCTCCCTAAAGAAGGTATGTCTCGCCCAAGAGGGGCCTGAGACTCCCTGCTAAAGATCAGAGGTAACCGAATCAGTTATAAGGGCCCTCGTGGGCTTAACAACCAGTGGGTCAGATCCCCTCGGAGAGGTAATCCTCCATAAAGGTTGTGTGTTGTCCGACCCTTATTTGACCCAGGGTACCTACAGAATAACCCCTGCAAGTAACCTATGAGACACCTAAGTCAAGCAACTAATAAACCAATGTATAACCGATGCAAAGGAGAGCAGTCAAAATTCACGTCCACCGTATGGGCAGGGTAGCAAAGCCTGAAACCTTGAAAGTACTGCCTCTCACGGAGGTAAAGGCACTAGCAAGATCCCCATATACAAATAGATCCCTAGAAATATCTCTAATGCTAGTATCGGGGGGATATCCATTCAACCAACCTCGCGCGACCTCGTGATTAACTCCGGTGTGAGCAGAGCCTCCTGATATTACCAATTATACACTGGATTTATCCACTTCTTTTCTCAGACACATATGTTGATTTAATTGCCTTGGAGAAGTTTACTCACAAAATCCTATTCCAAGGCACTAAATCCTATGCTAGTTTGTGCACCCTAGAAAATAAAATTGTGACTAATTAATTTTAAATTATAGCGTTAATTTTATTGGCCGTGATTACTCAAAAAGGTATGGTAGTGAAACTCATGACGTTATGAGTCCGCAAGAAAAGTAAATATGAAAATAATGCAAAGTCCTAACTTTAACTTTCAATGAATGATATGCTTCTAAAAACCAATGCAATTTTCCATTTCAACTCTACAATTCTGAAGTAAAAATGCAATCTTTCACTAAATGCACTAAACTAATGACAAGGATTCAAAAGACAAAAATGCCAAGCAATGAAAAATGCCTAATTTTTTGTATTTTCAATATACTAAAAAGAAAATGCATGGACTGATAAGCAACTTGATATATAAATTCTACTGTGTATAAAAAGAAATAAATCAAATAAAATACCAAGCAACAAAGCACCCAACCCAGTGTACAAGGACAATCAAAATGAAAAGGTGATGAGAAAGACTCCGCCCAAAAATTCAACTCCCGACAAGTTTCCTATCATCCCAGAGATGCTTAACAGGCACTACAGGGACCTAAGAAGGCTCAACAAACATCAAATCCCACCCAACAAACACCAAACCAAGCAAACATGCAAGGAAAAGTGGTATACGTGATTGTTTAGGAAACTAGATCGTATGTACGCAACTTGTAGAGAGACAACTCACGTATGTATGCGACTGTCAGACCAAAAAGCGCGTATATGTTTCAAAACAAGGCTAGGCAAGGGAGAGAGGCTGAAAACTCAAACCCAGAGTGAACAGAAATTGTCAAGCAATGATATGACAAGAAACAAAAAGGAAAGAGAGCAATGCAAGGAGAAAAAGTACTCCAAACCCTTAGAAATAAGATCATCCCCAGTATGGTCTCCAATTCCGTTACGAGGGAAAAACTCTCTATGGCAAGGGTAAGCCACAACAGACGGATATGACTGCAAAAATCAACTCTATCCCAAAAACATGCTATATAAACCAATATGCAAGCGAGATAAGAAAGAGGCCTACCTCGTCCAGATGTTCGAAGATGTCCACTGTTGAGCACATTGACCCAAAGCTTTATACCTGCAACAAGTTCTCAACAAACAAGCAAAGCAATCATATGGTGATAATATAAAAGGTGATCACATTAGATAGCATAATCCGTTAATGTACATGAAAAACACGGCCATGGATAATAACTCATATATTTGCAAGATATCAATTGGATGGGAAATGAGTATTTCTATTAATAAATGATCAACAGAAGTGAATACATTATAGACTTCCGTGTCGACATGGTTCAGAACCAAGAAACTAAGTTCCTTCCAGTTCGGCCTCCACCACTTCAATCCTCCACCAAAGGAAATCTCATAGAAGGGAGACAATGAGGTTCTCCATCAATAAGTGAAGAGCTTGGGGGATGAACACTGTGTTTAGACTTAAAGGATAAAGGGATGAAAACTCAATATGAAGTAATAATTTCTCTAGAGTAACTTTGCTCTCAAAGTTGAATTCTTTCTCCTTTTTTCCATAGCTTGGAATTGGCCCATTTATAGCCTTCAAATGGAACTGAAGGGCCGAGTCGAAACGTTTCCAGTATATGGAAGGCCAAGGATCAGAGATCTCATGTTGTGACATGGAAATCTGACATTTAATTTTCATTTTTGTCACAAATCTTGATGTACGCGGGTTGTAGTGGAGCAACCTATGTATACGCATGTTGTATAGTAGGGAAGGTGCGTACATGTGGAAAAATATGTATTTTTAGCTCTGGATTTATCAAACATGGATGATAAGTCTACATAGGAAAATGGAAAAAGGCCCTATGTGCAAGATTGCACAGGGTGAGGCAAATCTTGCTATAACAACCTCCCGTACCATCCTAGAAATGAGGGGAAGTACCTAGAAGGTTTCTTGGGATGTGTATTCCATTGAATTTTTTTTGCATAATCTAAGATTTGAGAATATTGTAGGATTTATTGTGATGAAATTTTCCAATGGAATATCCATGCCCATTTTTACATATCAATTAAGTATAGAGTGTTAATTTTCCATCTAGAGATTTATATTGTTAGTTTATTATGTTATCGAAATTAAATAATCTATAGATAAATAGAAATTTGGATTTGATTTAATAGAAATTTGGATTTGATCTAATAGAAATTGTATACTAAAGTGGTTGTGAGTTAGAAAGCTTGGTTGCTTGTAACCAACAATGAAATTGGAAAATTGTGGCATTAATGGTAAGAAGGAGAATGAAATTTTTAACTTGTGAAAAAATCATAAGATAGTTGACTTATTATTGGACAATAATATCAAGCAAAGACCTTAAGTAGGTTAAACTATGAATTGTTGTAAACAACACTATGGAAATACATGAGTGTGCATGTTGTAAAGATAACAAAGTTATATATTTGTAAAGTTATATGTTGGAAATACATGAGTGTGCATGTTGTGTTTTCTTGCATGAGTTTTTAACATAATCCTAATATACCTTCATATCCATCTAAGAATCCTCGATATATGTTTGAGAAGCAATTGTAACATAAATGGAATTTTTATAGTGAATAATTATCTAGATATAAGTATGGAAATTTGTGTCAAAGGTAGTGGATACCAACTCTAGGTTTTGGTTGTGACTTAACTTGAGCATTTCAAACATTACTTGTTGGTTATAACACATTAAATATTTCAAAATCGATTAATAGTTGTGTATTATATGTTTGATATAGGTATCATTAATTAAATTATTGATAAGATAAACTTATTAGGGATCTCATATATTTGATCTTTGAAGCTTTTAAGAAATCTAGTGTCGTGTTACATTGTAGTTTCATTTATCAATTGTTGATTATAATTATAATCCTTGTATGACTATATGAACTTGAGTTAATTATCTATTTATGAACTTGATTAATTGATCCAAAAGTGTAGAAAAAAACTTGAGAAATAGGTCAAAAAGTGGATACAATTTATTCAATAGAGGAGTTAAGAGCATTGTCAGGTCTTACGATGAACTTGGTGTGGGGTTTGGTGTACTTGGTGAAGTTTCAAGCCATAAGCTCAGTATAGCTACATTAAAGGAGGATATCAGTAAATTGAGGCTTATGCATATACCATCAGCGTGGAAAATGGTCGAAGAAACCTTCCCAAGAGCAAAGCTTGGCCAAAAAAGAGAAAAAAAAAATGACCAAAGTAAGGAGGTGTTGGTAAAGAGTCTTGAGACAGAGGTTGTATCCCAAGGGGTGGGGTTTACTACTAGTAGTATGGATCTAGAGGAGCTTAGTGGTTTTGAGCAATGTTTCACGCATAATAAGGATTTTTTGAGAGAGAATAGAGCCGAGAAACCAAAGAAGTGTTTGAAGCAAAGGGTGAATCCACCAAGGATGGTGTTGGGGATGGTAAAATATTGGATTAGATGCTAGAATATGATAGGAAATCCCTAAACAAGAAGTTCCATGGAATACACATTTTGAACAAAACTTAAATGAAAACATTCAAAAGTCTTGGAGGCTTGTTTTGGGGTATGGACCGAAATTCAATTTGATCACAAATGGGTGCTTAGGTTTTGTGTTTAGGTCATAAGAAGATGCCATGAAAGTTTTGTATGACATTTAGTTATCGGGAATTTCAGTCCCATCTCTGTAGAAATGGACTAATTGTTTTGATCCTAGAACTTCAGTAGCAAGGAAGCAACCGATCTAGCTCAATCTTCTAGGACTTCCTATTGGGATGTGGTCAAATAAGATTCTTCAAGATATAGGGAACGTCTTGGAGAAACCAATAGAAATTGACTAGTCCTATAAATCCATGCATATAAGACTGTGGGAAAAGTCTTGCTTAAGGTGGATTTGAAAGAGGGGTTGTTCGAGAGCCTGGAGATCATTGTTGGGGAAAATTTTACAACAAAATGCTAGATTATATCAAATTTCCATTTTGATGATCAAGATGTCATGTATATGGCCATGCATTAGAGGATCATACATTTCCTTTTGTCTAGAAAGTGTGGTATCGTAAATATTAGAAAAGGAGTGGGTATGTTTCAATAAAAGGAATAAATGAAGGAAATATTATGAAGGAACAAAGGGAAACCATAATTCTCGATGACCATAGGGAAAACAAAGAAGGTAGTGGGAGCGAAGCAGAACGTCATAAGGAGGACACCTCAAATAACTCAAAGCAAAGAATGGGAAAAGGTTTCTATGAATCATCAAAGAGTAGCCTCGAGAAGTTAGGAATCAGTGGTGAAGGGTCCAATGAGAAGCAAAAGGAGGCATAAAGTATAGCATGTAAGGACATTTTGGGGAAGTCAAGATTTTCAAACTTAGTAAATTCTTCCAATTTAAAGAATAAAATTTTGATTTTAGGGATATGGATAATTTCCTACCTTTGTAGAGTCATGTAGACATCCGTTAGGGTTTTTAAAGGGTGATGAGAAAAAAGATGAGGTTAATGGTAGGAAGGGTTTCCACAATCTTAATAAAGGAAAACAAAATATTCCTCTTCATGTTCAAGAACAATATCTGGAGTGTGAGAAAGATTTGGAACCACATTCTAGCCCATTGGAATCTATAAGGGTATAAGGATATTTATGTAACTCCTCCAAGCTTGGATACAATCTAAGATCAAGAAAAAGGGATGTATCCCCTAGTGAGGAAAGTATTGAAGGAGGACTAGGATTAGAACCAATAAAAGACCAAATCCCCTCAAATGTAGGAGGAAATCCTTTCTACAACATGCTCAAGAGACGACATTGAAGGAAATACAACAATAAAAAGAAAAGTCCTTTAAAGGGGTTCTTAGAGAATGATATGTTCATCCTAAGGTTAGACAATGATTGTGATATCCTTGAATGTTAAGGTGTAGGGCAATACCTCCAAAAGTCTTTCCATGGCCAGATTGATGGAACTTCATGCACCAAATGTGATTCTTTCACAGAAAACCATGGGGAAAGGTTATACGTTGATAGCTCTAATAGGTAAAATTTTGGAGTGGAATTTCTTATCTATTAATGAAATAGGAAATTCTAGAGGGATCATTTCTTAGGGAAATAAATCTATTTCTTTACTAAACTCATATTTTTTTGTATCAAGTACATGCACAAAGTATTTTGTTTCAGGAATTAGGGAAAAATATTATTGTGGTTAATTAACATGGTCCATATGATGATAGGAATCATTTGGGGAAGATCTCTTCTCTCATGATTGTATAAAAAGGGAAAAGGTGATTATAGGGGGAGACTTAAACTTCACTCTTAATAGAATTGAAGTGTGTTAGGGGACAACAAGATAAGATAGGCTAGCATGATTTTTTCAAATTCAAAAGAAGATGAGGGGTTTGTGGATGTGGAACATATAAAATTAATGCCTACATTGATCTAAAAATGAAGAAGACTTGTATTCTTGAAAAATATTTGCAAGTAAAATTTATGTGTTAAAAGGAAATGGATCAACTTTGCAACACATCTTTAATAGGATTTACTCATTCAAGATGCATATAAACAACAACATAATAAATGAATAGAAAACACATAACACAACAAATGATAAAGGAGTTCACCCCTCTCTTGGGCTACATCTCCTGGTCCAGCTTCCAATGGATCATTTGTATTATTTGCTCAAAGTGCTCAAAAATGTGCTTTACAATGCTCAAACTACCAAATAGACTGCTCCAATGGCTTTAGAATGTCCAAAAACCCCTAGCTGGGCTTTTTCGGCACCTTGTTTGGCCAAAAATTGAAGAAGATAGGCTTCCTGGAAGCCCCCTCTTCAAGCTTGTTGTCTCTGCATCTACAAAACGCACCTTCCATGGCTCAACCTAGCCCATACGCTTATTTAAGCGTAAAAACCTAGCACCGGACGCAACCGTAAAAACGGTGCGAACTGTAGGACTGTTACGGGCGCGCCTAGCCCCTAACTGCCTAGGCCATGGTCGTGTGACCCATGTGTCCATGCGCAAATGCAAACGAGGCTTCGTCCCAAGGCGAATAGATAATGGACAAGTGGAGGACGTTGGTTATACAACCGTTTGAACTAATACACAACCGTGCGTGCGCGCCCACAACATAACCAAAGGTCATATGCTATGGCACATACGACCGGGGATGGGCTTTGTTTTGAAATACATATCCACGCGCATTTTGTTAAACCATCGGTCACATATATATAATGTCGAAACCGCAGGCTGGGGCTAAGCCCCAGCCCGGACCCCCGCACCAACATAACACAATTCAAACTCAAATATATTTTAAATCACATATATAACAAGGTTCATATGGTGGCGCGCCGGTTGGCGTCCCTTCCCAAGTCACTTCCCCTGCCCAGAGGTCGCGGGGTCGAGTCCTGCCGGTTGCAAAGCTTTTAAACCAACAAATAAGTGACACGTGGCGACCTTTGATTCGGCCACATGTCGCCTTCCCATTCGCTTCCAACAAAACACATCATATGCCAACTGTCTTCCACGTCAACGTACGGTCTTCCACGTCATCGTCCGTACGGACTGTACTGACTGTACAGTCAACATCCCTTTTTTTGCATGTTTGCCATTTTGAACAGAACGCGATATCTCTCGCTCCTGACGTCCGTTTGAACCCAAATGAGTTGCGTTAGGTTCGCAACGACGAGACCTATGCTCTCGTTCGATTTGAAGTGATTCCGAGCACTTTGAATTTTTGAGCAAAATTTGATCCCCTGATCACACTTCCCCATTGAAAAGATTTTGGACCTCCAAAAGACTATTTTCAGTCTATTTGAAGATGAGGGTATAGTTCCCTCACTCTTCCAACCTCAATCCACTTGGCTTCGCTTGGATTTTTTCCTTTAAAACCAACTCAAAGATACTCCACATTTCCTCGTTTTGAAGTTCACATTCTCCTGTCAAGGATGGTGTCTTCATGCAGTTCTGTAAGATATTCTGGGGAAAAATCATCTATAGAAGGAATCTGAACATGCTCTCCATGATCATCAATCAACGGAG
>SNQJ01S0154711.1:22567-41244 GCA_010110895.2 Picea sitchensis
TTGGATTTTATGAACTCTTGGAAGAAGATTTACTTAGGGTGGATGAATAAGTAAGAAGTATAAGAAAAGTTTTAGGTGCATTTAATTCTAATTTTTTAGTACTCGTTCCTAAGAAGGATGAGCCAGAGGCTTTTGATGACTTCGGGCCAATATTCTTGTGTAATTGTATATACAAGATCATGGCAAAGATACTAGCTGTAAGAGTGAAGAAAATATTCTCAAAGGCAATTTCAAAGAGTACTTTGGTTTCCTAGCAAGAAGACAAATTCATGATACCATAGAGGCAACACAATAAGGTTTTTGTTATATATGGACAAAGAAGAGTCCAACTATGGTCTTGAAGTTGGATTTTTCAAAATCCTATGATAGATCTAGTTGGCTCTATAGTAAGCTCATACTCCTTCATGTTGGTTTTAGTTTTCTAATGGTAAAGTGGATCATGGGTTACATAACCTCAATCTCTTATGTGGTTTCTCATAAATGGGTAAACTTCAAAGTTATTTAACCCTTCAAGAGGGTTGAGGTAGGGGTGCCCTTTATCTCCTGTGTCATTCTTAATTATTATTCAAGGCCTTAGTAGGGATATTCTAGAAGCAAGGATAGTAGGTGTGATGTTAGGGATTAATATTGGAAGAGTATGGTCCTTAACACATCTTTTATTTGTTGATGTTCTGTTATTCAATAATGGCTCCGTAAGAGAAGCACGCAACCTAAAAAAAGTTTTAGTTGTACAATATTCCATCAGGTATGAAGGTAAATGTACAAAATTATGTTATTGGCTTCAATGTTTTAGATAGAAATCTAGAAAATCAATTGATGCAAATATTTCCTTTTAAGAAAATTAATCTCTATGTTAGGTTTAAACATCTTGGATTCCTACTGTTATCCCCGTTTTCTAGGGATAACTAGGAGATCATGTCTCGAGGCCCACAGGTCCTAGACATGGAGTACCGAGAGAAGGATTGACCTGGGCATGGCCCTGGAGGGCCCATCCTTCTTCTTCTTCGCAGACTTGTCCTGTTAGCAGCAACAGCTTCCATCACCATCGACTTGGACTTGCATCGGAGAAGACGCTTGCTCCATGAGGTAATTGGTCCAAGGTATCATGGTATGTGTCATGTTTGATCATTATAACTTTCTTATATATGCATCAAGTTCCTTACATTTCTGATGATTGCTTGGATCTTACACTAGTCCACATTATAACTTTCTTATATATGCATCGTCTTTACATTTATGATTAAGCTTGGATCTACATCATTCAATTTGACCATACCATTGTTGGGATTAACTGCGCTCCTATGTTCTTGTATTTATGTGGTTTTGGTTAGTCAGTCAGGGATTTGCAGAGCCATCGTCCGCCCTACCATCTTATCAATGGAGCATCTTATCTCCCATACATCCATCCCTTTCCCCTAGTCTCCACTATTTGGATGACCTCTCGAGGGTTGCATTTCGGTCCTGGGAAGAAGGGCTGAAAAGGCCCGGGTAAGCAGCCTAGTAAAAGATAAAATCCTATAAGAAAATCAAACCTAGAGATGTTGCCCAGGATCCCCGAAGGCAATAAAGAGCCTCTCAACAAGAAACAAAATGGATCTCCTAAAGAAAATAACAAAACAAGACTCAACCAAGAGATGGGAGGTCTCATCACTTGAAATGAATTCCATTATGTTCATAGTATCTAGCAGTATGACATTACTAGCTGTCACTTACGCTGTAAGTAATGACCTTGGTTGCATGGGCTATTGGCGAAAGGTGGGTCTCATCACGAAAATTTTCATTTCTATCAAAATACAAGCAAGTAACACTGCCACTGGTCAAATATGCTAAAGGCATGGTCCTCCTCGGGTCGTAATTCCTTTAAAGTGAAAAGAAAGGAAAAAGCAACAAATAAAAAATAGCGGCAATAAAGGCTTGGTGCAAGTGCATCCATGATCTACAACTCACCTCCTACAAAGGCACCTACCTGCAACACCTACCCCTCGGTTCCATTTTTCATGAATTGACATCCCTAAACCATATCACCTCAAAAAATCATTCAAGCCATGTACATGAATGATCTTCTGTGGAAACTTTCTTTTCTTATGGACACTAACCCAATAGGTTGTTCTCTCATTTTAGTCCTTTTGACTTTGTATAGTAGATCGCTGTAATGTCTTTGAGCTCTTAGATGAGCAGTGATAGGGATTTTATGTATTTATTAAATTTAATGATGAAATATGAAGATTGATATTTGCTATGATCCCGAGGGACTGATGGAGCCCATGGAGGGTTAGCTTAATGTGCGGACCATACCCGACGGACAGTACCGACCTAAGACATGTGGGGATATGATTAGTCACCTCCATGGGGCTGAAGAGCCCATCAGATGGTTGCTGGGACATCATCAGGGGCAGAGATAGGATATTGTTTGACCGAGCTTTTGCACATGAGATGAAGAAGGACGTTCCACCCAGACACTTTGGCAGAGCCCAACCTAGGGGAATCACCCACTGCATATGAGAAGATTGCTTTTGATGGACTGGACACCACCAGGGCAGGCTGGACGACTATCCGAGCATGTGGCAAGCAGTGCTTCAGGCCATTTGACATGCAGGGTGTGGCAGCTGGGAGGATCCCTAGAAGGGCCAACGCTTGGTTTTCTTGATGTTGTGTTTGCCCGTGCTCCAATCGCCTCCTCTCAAAGGGGCTTTGACGCCCCTTTAGCTCAGAGCTCTTAGTGACATTTTTCCGCAATTAATCTTAAACATTGTAAATTCGTGGAGTAGTCAGCCTTGCTTTCTCGATTATTTTTGCACGACCTTAATTTTAATCAGCTAGCTCAAGGATTGGTGGCAATGTGAGGACGTCCTCATTTTTAAACATAATGACAACTCACTCTTCTTGGGAGAGATCTACTTTAGTTCCTTTTGTCTTTAATTTGCCTCTGTATGAGAAGCAACTCTTGGTGGGATGATTCTTCTTGGCATTTTGGCGGTGTTTCTCTCTTACTGGAAGTTTGCGGCAACTAGGGTTTGATGAGCATTCTTCATGATTTGTAAGCAAATTTCTTATGCAAAACTTCTTAAATGAAATGGTTGTAGGTTTAATCTCTTGCATTTACTATTATATTGTTTAAATCTTGAAATCCCTTGTAGCAAGCACACAAGTAGGTCCTCTTGCTATATTCCCATGCTTTGAGAAAATCATTTTAGCTATTGATTAGCGTGAAGATATACTCTAATATAAGCATACATAAATTAATCATCCTTTTTTCCTCGAGTTAGCATTAAAATATAAGTTGAAGAGAGGAGACGCCCTAGTCCTAGTTAATTCATACCTAGGTTTCTTAAACCTTCTAGGGTTTTAAAGAGCCTTGCTTCCCACAACACTTCTCCTAGACTTGTATTTTAAGCTAGCCATTTTGCCAAGAGTATTTGTGTTATAAAGAGCATGAGGTCTTTCTTAAGCAACACCGAATGAGCCTCCTTCCCTTTAAGGTTTTGATTCTAGGCCCCACATTAAAGACCATAGAACGTGAACTCCTTCTTGTCTTTAAATTTTGATCCTCCCGAGAACTTCCTTCTGCATTTTTGACCTTATAATACCCTAAGGCACCGTTTTTCTTCCTCTCCCAATGCTGAGTTTATTCATCTTTTCAAACTTTCTCTCAAATCTCTTTGAAAACCTAACTAACCTTTTAGAAGACTAACTGTATTGATTATACTTGGATTTAAATCCAAACCTCTAACCCTGCAATAAATGATGATGTCATGCCTAATTTGAACTATTGTTGATAGAATAAACTGTTGGCTTGGTCATCCTGTGATAGATATTGAACAATTGGTAATTTTCATTGGTTAATTGACAAAACGTTGACCTTCTTTGTCTATTGCATTGCTTAATTAAACTAACCCTAAAGAAGATGATGTCATCTTTAGGATATTGACGCATCAGTCTAATGTGTATGAGAAATAAGTGACATTAAATACATTCATTTGATTTTCATTAGATGCTATATTATTCCAGTGTTTATTGACAAAGTAACACTATATGCCATTGTCATTATTGCAAACATTGACTTCATCAATATTTATTGCCATATATGCTCATATACATTAAAACTTTGATAGTCATCAATCTATGAAGTACTAACCATTATTTCATGTATTAGTTTCATTGTTGTCTTGTCTCGCAAGCAGGTTCCTTCTCTGTGTTTATTCTTCAATTGACTATCTTCTTGGCGGTAATCTGTGAAAGGGAAACTAGCCTTAATCCTTTGAGCCTTTTCCTTTTAAACCCCATATTATCAGGGACGTCTCCCTTGGGCTTAGCCACCCTAAATAGAAAGGACCTCCCCATTGTGGTGACATTGGGTGGGGTAGGTCCCTGTTACGCCAGTTTGAACCCTATCCTATAGCCTCAAGACCTAAACTACAAACTGAGCGATAACACCTACCAAAAACAAATAGGTATAGAAAGCAAGATTGGAGTTCGTTGCTAGAAAAGATAGAAACAAAGATAAATCTTTGGTGAAATAGATGGTTGTCAATTAGTAGTAGGTTGACTTAGTCAAATCATACTCATAAGAAATACCTATCTTTTAGCACTCTTTGGCTTACATACCTAAAGGTGTTTTGGAGACAATAAGAAAAAAATGTTTCATTTTTTTGTGGCTAGGGAAAAAACAAAATGAGGGGATTCCTTTAGTTAAATGGAAGAACATTACAGATCCTAAAGAGGATGGATGCCGGGGGTTAAAAAATATAGATCAATTTGGGATGTCATTGGAAAATAAGAGCATATGGAGGGTATTAAAATCATAAGACTCGTGGAAGCAAAGAATAGTATGTGAATGCATCCCACCTTGATCTTTTATTGATTTGATGAAGAGTCCAAGGAAATCCATAACATGTTATTCTCACTGGAAGGCTCTTGTCCAAGCATTGGAAAGTAGTTACCTTAGAGAGTGGGAAATGGGGAATAGGTTATTCTCATTGGAAGGCTCTTGTCCAAGCATTGGAAATTAGTTACCTTAAAGAGTGGGAAATGGGGAATAGGTTATAATAAGCCTGGATCCAATAGAACGTTGCAAGAATTTGATCAAATTTATAGTGCATAATATTGAGCTTATATGAGAACAAGGATATTATACTCTTAATTAGGTGGTATATACCTAACCCTCTCTTCAGATGGTGGGATGTTAAAATTTCTCTTTCTCAACTCAACTCTTATCTATGTTTGAGGTACATAGATGGATTATACTCACTGATAGCTCTCCAACGACTGTGACCACACCCAAATCCGAACTTTGAATCTAAAGTTACAGCCTCCCGAAGTTTTGAGGCCCTCATTTTCAAAATCCACCTTACTGCCACGTGGCTTCCTACCACTCATTCTTTATGATGTGGTTTCGATGTGGCACATGTCCCCTAACTCACCACTCAATGGTTTTGACTTCACAAAACCTTTATTCATTGTCATCGGGGTCTATCTCCCACGGGATACCATTTACCCCAAACTACCCCATTCTGACGACAATCACTCTGGTGGGTTCAATCCTCGGGTCTGACGGCCCTCGGGTTTTGACAGTCGATGACTCAGATTGCGTCAGCGTCCCCAACTATCATGATTATTAAATTCCATCCCACTAGGTCTTTGCTATGGTGAGCGGGGGGGGGGTCCTACGTAGATCCACGACTGAGATCTTGTCTCGCCTCTTTGTCGACCAACGATTGTCATTCAACCTTAAGCGTCCTTTTTGTTTTTGTCTCATTCTCCAGACCTTACTCCAGGTCCTTATTCGCCATATTCTGAAAAACATCTAGGATCCAACAACACCTATATCCAATGGTCTAGATTATAATCGAAGACCTAAGGGCTCCCAACCCCTCTGGGACCCCTCTCATCCCATCGATCATTCAATTCGTGACACTTATCACCCCCATAGGAATGTTGGATGTTATGTTGGTATGCCATGTGACCATGATGTCATCATCCCCTTTTCTCACTTAAACAGAACCTATGACAATTTACGACAAAGATCAACTCTCGCATATGTGCCAATCCATGACTCTCGTTTCTTCCCAAGTCCTCATCGTCATCAACACTCTTCTAGGAACCATCTCCCAATTTTTCCAACCTTCTATACCCTAAAAACAATGTGTCTGGTACCAACGGTCCAGATCTTATGGAGGTCACTCCCAACAGATCAACGGTCCTTGTTCCATATCAAGGTCTTTGTCATTGTCGGACTTCTCACAAGTCCATGAACTCAATCACTCCTAATGAATATGCCTTCCCCGATGAAGGGATGAGATCCACTTGCCTTACTGAATCAACAACTCTAAACTCTCCCGACTCAACATAGGGTTTTCCATTGGTTAACGCTTTGATTTTGGTACTTAGCCAATTTCAGGGATTCTTTAAAGTCTTCCAAACTTCGAGGAGTTTGGATTCTACTCTAGTATTGTCGAAGATTCCCTAACTTCGTCGAGAGGAATATTCTTTCATATCTTGTAATCTTTCTACTTAAACTACAATGTCTTTAGGGACACATACTGCCCATACTCGTTCATTTTCATAATTTAACTAATAAAGTAAAGGCCATAAAAAACATACCCCAATTACTCAGGGGTTCAATTCATTGATTATAAGTATTCACCTTTCTCATTTAATCAAACAAACACATAATTACATCATTCATGCACAATTAAACAAATCAAGTTAAACACTTATCTGGTCAGGGAAATAGCCACCAACAAATTACTGAGAGAGGATTCCTTTCCTGCCAACCTTAGGCCATACAGTAGAGTGCCTACCTATAGTATGCCACCCCCATGCCAAGCCATGATACCACAAGGGGAATGATTCAGTTGGTCTTTCCAACTCAGATGATCCAGGAAGGTTATTCTCCTTCCTCCGCTAACAACAACAGAAGTTTCCCCCTTCCCTCTAAGCTAAGGGATTCCATAGGTTTCTCAAGTAGTTTATCAACTATATTTCCTCTGCACAATGGAGTCCCTTATCTACTATATAGTCCCTCAACGAACTCCCCTTACCAGTGCCTATTTCTATCCAGTAAGTACTAAGTTGCGACCCTTTATTGCTCCAGTCTAGATCCAGATATTCTTTGTTTCAAGCTGATCATAATTAAATTAGACAAGCTTCGTATTTTCCTTAAGGAAAGATTTCTGGCTTCTTTTCTTCRMTCTGCATCGGTGAACATATTTATTTGTTGCATGCTCCATTCTTTCAATACCACTCTCGGTGACTAACAKTTTTGTGTTCCGCCTATCCTTCTTACTCTCTTTTCTCCTCCTGTTCGTTTGTATGTYTATCTATCTGGGTGATGTTTCTCACCTTTGGTCTCTTCCTCGCCAATCCTCGAGACTCTCGTGGCTTCTATTAGACGCCACCTACTATTTGAAGTCTGAAACTTTGGAGGGGTAGTCCATGGTGTCCTCTACGTCAAKTTATTCCATGGACCCTTTCCTTCTCCAAGCGACCAAACTATCAACAATTATTAACTGCCTCAACACCAATCTAACCTCCATAATTGGTCACATGGTCTCCTACTGATATGGGTACGCTAGTAGGTGTGATTTCATGCTTGCAAACAAAATTTAGCTTGCTAAGAAAGCTTATTGTTTTCTTCACTGAAAACATCTCAGCTCCACCTCGCCAACCCACTTCATCAATACGTGCTTCATAAATTCCACATGTGATATCATGGCTAGTACTCTTAAGGCTCTTTCTTTCTCAATCAACTCTTTAGTGTCTTCATAAATCAAAACATCATTACAAGCTTCATAAACAGAGTCATATGAAGTCGTATGCATAGTTACAATCATGGGGGGAAACAGGGTGTTGCATTCCCCTTCCCCTTAAAGAAACATCGTCCTCAGTGTTTAAAACACCATGTATGAACATTTATACCGGAAAAAAAGATGGGTATTCCAATATCATGGCATATTCCAGTTCCCATGTAGCCTCATCTGCTCCAAAGTCCTTCCATTGCACCTTGACCTGCACGATGGCTCAGTTCCGAAGCATTGTTTCTCTCTTGTCCATGATGCATTGAGGTTCGGGCTAGAATTCTCCCTCTGGTTCCACCTATATCATAGTACAATCAATAACATGATTAGGATCATGAACATATTTCTTTAATAAAGACACATGGAATACATTATGATCTCTAACAATAGGTGGTAAAGCAAGTTTGTATGCTACAGGTCATGTTCTCTCCAGGACTTCAAACAATCCACAGTTGCAGTGTGCCAACTTAGCACACATTCTCATTCTCAGAGAACTTATTTTAGGTTTCACTTGGAGATACACATGATCTCCCTCTTTGAACTCTCTCTGAGTTTTCTTATTGTTTGCATATCTCTTTTGTCTGTTTTGAGCTACCTTAAGATTATGCCTTATCTCAATCACTACATGTTCCATTTCCTTCAGTAATTCTAGTCCAAGCATGATTTTGTCCATTGGACTATCCCAACTGATTGGAATTCTACACTTTCTGCCATACATAACCTCAAATAGGCTCATCTTCAATGATTCATGATAACCATTATTGTACGAAAACTCTACCAAAGGTAGATACTCTTCCCACTGTTTGGGATGATGCATAACATGCACCCTTAATAGATCTTCCAACACTCTATTCACTCTTTCGATCTGACCATTTGTTTGAGGATGGTAGGTTGTACCAAATGCCAACTACGTTTCCAAACCTGTAAACAAGATTTTCCAAAAACTCGAGGTGAACTTGGCATCTATATCCAAGATTATGGTCTTGGGAAGATCATGCAATCTGAAAATTTCTTTTATAAAAATATTAGCAACATCTATGGCCTTAAAAGTAGAATTAATGGGAATAAAATGAGTTGCCTTGCTCAACTTATCCACTACAACCATGATTGCATCATGTTGCTTGATTGTCTTAGGTATATTAGTAACATAATCCATGGAAATCGTCTCCCATTTCCACTCTAGAATAGACAGAGGCTGCAATAGACCTGTAGGATGTTTATGCTCAACTTTTTCTTTTTGGCACTCTAAACATTTAACAATGTACTCAGCGATGTCCTGCTTCATTCTAGGCCAATAATACAACTGCCTTATTGTTGTTACCATCTTTTGATAACCATGGTGACCTGCATAAGGTCTTTTGAGGAACGCATCCATAACCAGATGTCTCAAATATGTTTAATTCGACACATACAACCTGTTGTTATGCAACAACAAATTATCAGCCTCAAGTTGATATCCTTCATATTTTCTCTCCTTGTGTTCCTGTTGTAATCCTTCTTTTACTCGGTTGAAGAAATCATCTTTCTACAACAGGGTTTTCATCCTCTACTTGATGTTAGACTCTCCCATACTTGTTTCTTTCAAGTGTATAGCCTATACACTCCGACTGAGTGCATCTACCACTTTGTTATCTTTTCCTTTGATATGTTTGATCTAAAAATCAAACTCGTTGAATAGTGTCATCCATTTGGCATGTCCATCATTCAACCTTGGTTGGTCAAATAAGTACTTCAGACCACAATGGTATGTCATTAGGATAAACCTTCTCTTGAGCAATTAATGTCTCCACATCTTCAATGCATGCATAATTGTTGCCAACTCTAGATCGTGAGTGACATACTTCTACTCGTGCTCGTTTAGCTTTCATGATTCATAGAAAATCACTTGCCCTTCTTACATAAACGCCACTGAGTCCTTCCTTGTAAGCATCAATGCAAACCAAGAAATCATTTTCAGGGTCTGCAATTTAGAACATGGGCATTAGTCCACAGATGTTTCAGTTGTTGGAAGCTAGCCTCACATTCTTGTGACCATACAAATTTCTTCCCCTTTATTTGTAATGAGGTAATGGGGTTACCAATCTTGAAAAATACCTTTATGAACCCCCTGTAATACCCATCGAATCCCATGAAATATCTTACCTCTGCTACATTTCTATGGGCATGCCAATCCATGATTATCTTGATCTTCTCAGGATCTATTGCCACTCCTTCTGCTGAAATTATGTGGCCTAAGTACTAGATTTCCTTTTGAAATAAATCACACTTGTTGAACTTAACATATAGTTGGTGTTCTCTTAATACTTGTAACACCATCCTAATATGCTCTTCATGCTCTTCTTTAGTCTTGGAATACACCAAAATGTCATCCATAAATACCAAGACAAACTTGTCTAAATATTTTCTAGAACATTGTTCATTAAACACATGAATGTAGTTGGTGCATTTGTAATCCCAAATGGTACCACAACGAACTCATAGTACATGTACATTTTTCTAAAGGATTTCTTGTGGATGTCCTTGTCCTTGATTATGACTTGGTGATATCTAGACCTTAAATCAATCTTTGAAAAGACTGTAGCTCCTCTAGGTCGATCAAAGAGATTATCAATCCTGGGCAAAGGATACTTGTTCTTGATGGTCATCTTATTCAACTACCTGTAGTCAATACACAAGCTCAAGGTACCATGTTTTTCTTTACAAATAAGGTTGTTTCTCCCCATGGAGATACACTCAGCCTAATGTAACCTTTATCCAATGTTTCCTTCAGTTGTACCTTCAGCTCCACCAACTATGTTGTACTCATTTTGTAAGGTACTTTTGATGCTGGTACTACTCCAGGTACCAGATCTATAGAAAAATCAAGATCTCTCCTTGGAGGTAGTCCAGACACCTCTTCTGGAAATACATCCTTAAATTCCCACAACACATGGTGATCTTCATCCTTAAGCTCCTTGCCTTTTGTTCAGTTAAGCACTTGTATTGCATACAAGGGACACCTTTTTCGACTACACTTATTAAGTTGCAACAATGATATTTTCCTTATTGAAACTCGCTTCCAAATGCTTTGCAAAATTCTTGCATTGTCTTCTTCATCTTTGCATTCTAAAGTTTTCTCATAATAGTTCAAATCTGCCTTGTGGGTAGCTAACCAATCCATACCCAACAACACATCATACGAGCCTAGGGGTAGGATATTCAAGACTTCCCAAGTCTGCAGTCCACTCATCTCAAATCGACAGGCTTCTATGAACTCAACTACTTTTCTCTTAGTTCTTGTGGCTAACTGAACTAACAATGCTTTTGCATGTTTCCTCCTCTGTAAGGCACATGCTTAAAAAACTCTTGGTGAGATATAGCTAAGATTAGAGCCAGGGTCAATTAAAATAGAAATGTTAAGCCCTAATATTGGCTCATTACCCCTTAATTGGGGCATATTATATTAGTAATGTTATTTTATTTATGTCGGCTTTAGGCCATTAGTTGTAATTATACCTCCTAGTCTCCTATATATACGAAGGAGACATTTTCATTTTAGATCATCATGCTTGAACATTTAATTGGGGTAAAGGAGGTTGCCCCCTAGAAGAAACTTATTATATGAAATTATCTCTTTTTTTTTCAAGGCGTTGAGTATTAATTTTTCTTGAGGTTTTCTATGCTATATTGATGTTTGGTTCTTAACATATGGTATCAAAGCTCAAAGTGTTGGGGTTTTATTTGCTACATCGAGACAGGTGGAATTTTTCTTTCTAACTTTTCTACAACGTTTGAAGGAACCTCTTGGAGATATTTAGTAGGCAGACGAATGCGTTGGGTTAAAATTTCATCTCACGAGGCTTTATACTTTCGGAAATACAACCTCTACAAGATAGGGTTTTGGAATCATCTGAAATGAGTCATTCGCGAATTTTTCACTATAGAAACATTTTACGTAGCGTTTAGGATTCACGAAGTCGGAGGAAATTTATAGAAGTAGTAAAGTGTCTGTGGTTAAAATTTCATCTTTCGGGTCATCTTAAAATTGTAGATACACCTTGTGTAGATAGAATTATCGATAGTCCTGACTAGTCTTAAGAGAGTGGTTCAGGTGAAACAATCATAACTTCTTGCTAGAGTATCCAAATTGAGTGGGACTAGTTGCATTGGATGGAGTAGACAGTGCAGCAGTATTTTGGGTGCGAGTTTCATAATTTTATATCAATTATTTGTCTGGGGCATTCTATACAAATAAGATCTCTGGAAAGGCCAAAAATAGGCAAATTGTGAGGAAATTTACCATAACTTCCACTTAGCATAGCCAATTTTGATGGGACACGTGGCATTGTAGAGAAGAAATATTAGGGAACTACCTAAAATAAAGTTTCATACCTAGAAGGGCGAAACTTGGGAGATATTAAATTAAAATAAATATTGTCTCTTGAGGAACCACCTCAAATCAAGGAACTCAAAAGTGATATTTGGTATGCCCCAAAAAGGGACCTTCTACACCAAAATAAGCCTCCGAGGAAAATCCTAATTGGACTCTTGATGAAGGTGAAGAAATAGTAGGGACAAATGAACTACAAAAGAAGGTGGATTCAATGGAAGTTAAGTTGATGGATTCAATGGAAGCTAAGTTGGATACTACTAAGATGTGGATGGCTTAAAAGAGGGAGATCATGGAAATATTGAGAAATTTTTGTATGAAGAAGACATCTAAAAGTGAAAATGCATCCCCATGAAATTCATGGTGAGGGACACAGGAAGGTGAATCAAGAATGTGGAGAAACTCCAACTTTGGTTTGAAGACCAGCCAAGTTCCCTAAGATTGATATAGGAAGTTTGATGGCAAGGACCCAATCACATGAATACTTGGATGGAGCAATTCTTTGATCTCCATAATGTACCACATACAAAAATTGCACAATTGCTTCTTTATATTTAGAACCTAATCAATTTGTTTTGGTATCGTGGCTTTGTTCTCATAAATCACTTTTCACTTGGACAATTTTCCTTGGAAGAAATGATAACACACTATGAGGATACAAGGAGCAATACCTTCTTTGTAATTGATAAATCTCAATCAAAAGGTTTAGATTCTGCAGTACATTGATAACTTTCAAAGATTGAATATAAAGGTAGCGATATTTCGGATGAGCACTTGATTGATGTTATTCATAGGAACTTTAAAGGATAACATTCAACATGAGTTAGCCTTTAGGAACCCAAATCATTGGAGAATGCATTTAAGGTGGCAAAATGTTGAAAATAAAAATATGGCTATGGCTACTAGAGGAACTATCCTAACATCTATAGAGAACAATGCTCCTTCTCCTGAAACACCTCAACCTACAAAGTTGACCCCTCAATAGTGGAGGAAAAGCAAAAGGTTTATGCTTTAATTGTGACAACAAGTGATAAGGGGGGACATAAAGTGTGGTGAGAAGAAATTATTCTACATAGATTGTGAAGAGGAAGAAGAAGAAGAACAGAACCATCTCAAGATGAAAACATAGAAGCAATTTTGTCAGAAGAGTTGACTCCCATGATGTCGTGTAATGCATTGTTTGGAATTAGCAATCCTCAAACCCTCAAAGTTGGAAGGATACATCAAAAGAAAAGGTAATAGTCCTAATTGATTAGAGTACTCATAATTTCATTCACTATAAATTGGCAAAGATCTCAATTGCTTTGTATATCGGCACGGAGAGTTTCAAGTAATGATTGCATATGGAGGAACTATCAATTTACTTTCCAGGAAAATGCAATAAAGATCAATCTTACTATGGGGGAATATGTAATGAATAGTCCAATGATTGCTATGCCAATGGGTGGTCTTGAGATGTTGTACTAGGAATCCAATGGTTACAATCATTAGGAACAATGGATTTAATTTTCAGGGCTTTCATGAAATTTTCATTGGAAGGAAAAATTGAGTTAAGAGGTATCCTGAGGAAGCCCATTAGGTGATAAGCTCTAACGACATGAAAAATTATTGAAAAGGAGGCATCAAGGCATTGTGCACAACTATGCTCACTAGATGTTCAAATATATAAAGCCTCTCATTCCTCAAGATCTCCAAGGATCATTGATAAGCATTCAAATTATTTGAAGATATTCCCAAAGGTCTCCCACCCACTTTCGAAATCATGATCATGAAATTTGCCTAATTCATGGGAGTGTTCCACCTAACATCAAGCCATCTGAGATTCCTTATGACGGAGAAGAGTGACGACCTTGACATGGTTGAAGAAATGTTAGAGAGCTGGCATTATTAGACCTAGCCAAAGTTCTTACTACTTCAGTGGTAATGGTATTCAAGAAAAGATAGCTCATGTTGTATGTGTCCAGATTATAGAAGCTCAACAAGATCACTATTAAAAGATAAGTTTCCCATTCGAAGTGATTGATGAATTGTTAGATGAACTACATGGAGCAATCTATTTCCTAAAATTGGATCTCCGTTCGAGGTATCATCATATCGAGAATGAAGGAAGAAGATATCCCAAAAACAACATTCAAACTCATAGAAGGCCATTATGAATTTTTTGGTCTTGCCTTTTGGCCTTACAAATACCTTCCACATTCAAGGGTTGATGGGTGATTCCATTTTCCAAGCCCTTCCTTGAAAAATTTTTGTTAGTATTTTTTGATGATATATACTAATCTATAGCAAGTCTTGGGAGGATCATATTTGACATGTTGACAAGGTGCTACAACACTAAAGGAGCAACAACTATAAACCATCAAATGTTTCTTTGGAGTAAAGGAGGTAAATTATTTGGGTCATATTGTATCTCATGAAGGTGTCCAAGGTAGGCCTAACAAGATTAAAACCATGATGGACTGGACAATTACCAAAACATTAAAAAAATCCTAAGAGGGATTTTGGGTTTTGACGAGGAGTTACTACCACAGAAGTTTGTTGAAGATTTATGGAAGAGCCTTAACACCTTTAATGACACTAACTAAGAAGGATGCATTTTCATGGACTCCGGAGGCAACCAAAGCTTTTGAAAAAAGAGGTGATATTAACCAAAGCTCCTGTCTTGACGACTCCGGACTTCACAAAACCTTTATTGTGGAATGTGATGCCTCGGGGAAATGGAATTGGTGATGTCCTAATGCAAGAAGGAAGGCCTGGCACGAAAATGCGACCACTCCAAAGGGAAGGAGTTTCAAACCCATTATGAGAAAGGAAATGATAGCGATACTACATGCATTGAAAAAATGGCGTCCTTACTGTTGTGATTGTCCCGATCCTGTGAGCAAAATGGAGACCCGCTCTGCATGTCTGTTGGGTTTCTCGGGGCCTTGGTATGCAATGGCGTACGAGGGTTAACGAAAAAAACAAAACAGAATACAATCTAACTAACGGTGAAAAATAACAATTCGAAATAAGCAAACATCAAACATAAGACAAAGTGCATTCAATGGTTTCGAAGCTTGATCTATTAGTGAAACCCGAGCACACGCTGAAGAAAGAGAATAGGGTTCCTTCTCCCTCGAAGCGGAAAGGTCGCCGGGAGCCCTCAACACAATGCTTTCGTTACAAAATGAATAGAACTAAAGCGGAGTAGCGGTGAAAGAACTCTGCGGGTTAGAGCCCCGTACGATGGATAGCTTGTCAAAGGCCCGGAAATACGAATCATCACAGGAATGCGCGTAACTTTGCTTTAATTCTCTATTCAAAACAATGAGGTTGGGGTTGGAGACGGGCGGGATCATAATTCGCGAAATTGCGGAAACCCATTACGACCGAAATCAAATCATCTTAGGGAGGCGGTCCATGGCGGTCGAAACCGGCGCAAGCAATTATCTTGCCCGTATTAGCGAATCGCGGCTTTTGTAGACGATGTTCAGCGCGTCCGAGGCACATGCTCGCGCTCTTTACGTTTATTAACGCGTAATATGCCTTGCCGCAAAAACTGTTATCGCCCTTCAATTTTGAATTGCACAACATAGATTTTGACCGCCACGATCGCATGAACCGACCGGTGTTCATAGACTGGCTTCACATTAACATTTTGACTGATGTGGGGATTCTTGTCGCCATGTCACGGAACAAAATTTCAATAATAACGAGATACCCCCCTGATGGATGAGTTAGGAGAATACGTATAGATGAAATCCATCAATTTTTCTTCTTCTGAGAATGTTGTTGTAAGGAAAGCAATGGTAGGACCCTTGAGAAAAGCGATCCGTTGGAGGAAAAAGGCGGTATCTCGACCTTCTGAGAGGCGTGTATGAAAAAATATACAACCGTGTACAAACAAGGCGGGCATCCCCATGCTGCGTCAATGATGTAGCTCACGAAAAAGATGGCCGGAAGTGTTGAGTGTATACAGCTTCGCGCCCTCGAGAGTAACGGTAAAATGATAAAGAAGCGAAGACAATTGCGCAATGGAATATACTACGAATAATAGACAGCGATCATTTGCTTAATAACAGCGATGATGTGGGCATTGATAAACTACAAGTTCGAGTCGCCCGGCAAATGATGACAAAAGAAGCGCAATGATGCAAAAAGTAAGACCCACCTTAACATGAGAGAGTGTTGGCGTCGAGTGTTAAGGGGATACTTTTAAACGGCGGGGAGCAATGTTGTTTCTTCCTGTGTCGTCCGAGATCTCTCTCATTAATAGAGAATGAGAATCAATATATTGTCTCCCTTTTGGAAATTGTGTTGATGTCGATAGAGAGGGAGATGTGACTCCAATAAGCAAAGGGCTTCAAGAAATATATTAGGTGAGGTTAGGAACTGAGGTACATGGATGAATTTAAGATGCAGTGAGACTCAAGAAGGCCCTTGGTTGGAGGATATATATAAAACTTGATGGCCATGAGCAAGTGTAACAAGGTCGGTGTCGAGAGGGGCGAAGCGGGACCCGAGATAGTTGGCTGCGGGCGGGACAAAGAGTGAAGAACAAAATTCCCGGAGGGTGATGATGGCCTATAGGGTTGCTCTGAAGATATGGGCGATGGCGGCAAGGGTAAATGATAAATGCTGCTCCAATCCAAGGGGGCATAAAGTTGTGTGTATGACCAAAAAACAGAAATTAAGCCAGCGGTGGCGACAAAATATCTTGGTGAAGGTAAAGGTGTTTGTACAATAAATAATAAATAATAAATAATTTGGGAAACAATGTACAAACACAGAAACGGGTTCCCCAGTGTAAAAAATGAGTGCCCCAGGGAGGGCAGGATTGTCATAAAAACTGATGAAGGTTGGGGGCACCATTGGCGAGTTTATGTATGATGTTGGTGAAATGGAGATAGGTTCGCTTGAGCGAACTTAAGCCCGGTGGTGGATGAAATATGGTGGGTTAGCGATCTACGGAGAGTGCGGTAAAAGCGAGAGCAATAACCAAAAAGTGATGATTTGAGGGTGGATGAAATGGTGGGTTCGTGATCCTGCGGAGGTGCAGGTAAAACAGAACGTAACCAAAAAGTGATGATTTGGGAGTCCATATCGGAAGCTAGCAAAATGAGGAGAAGAAGTATGTGGTTAATTCACAACATGATGTAAGACTACCAGGACTCCCATCCCTAAAGGGTAATGAAAAAGAGCATGAGTGTCAAAAGTGAAAAAAGGTGCTATGAATGGGACAACTCATGTGGGTGAGAATGCTACCGGGTTGCAGTACCGCAGATGAAAAAAGGAGGTTTGGGTACTGCAGAGCCAGGAATGAGGATCCTAAAGGCTAACATCAGGGGGTGTGACTGGAAATGTAAATGCAATACAGTGGAATAGATTACATGTCAGTGCTGAATATATACCTGAAGGGATGATGTCGATGACCGATGAGCAAGTACCTGCACACATCACAACCAAATACCCAAAGTGAACAATATCTGAAGAGTATCAAAGTTATGAGCTTCTATTTGAAAAATATGATTATGCATGTGTGTACCTGATCGTGATATGAAAAAAGGGCGCCCCGGGGGCTTAGGATGAAAGGTGGCCCAGGGACAGCCATGAGGTAGGCGGCGGGACGCTGATCCTGTGGCTGAAGACGGTTCGAAAAATGGACGCCGTGGGCTCCCGGAATGGTGAGTGGAATTTTGGAAAAAACCCTATATATAGCTGTAGGGCCCACATTACCACCTCATTTGTACTTGCTGCTACAGTGATTCCAGAGTAGATCCAGAGGATATTGAGCGATTCTGAGAGCACGAGGCATCCGTTCCCCGGCGTGCGAGTTTCAGGTTAGTGGTATGAACCTCCTTCATAGCTATAGGTTTCAAATTTTGGGGCAGGGTAGGTACGGGGGGTCGTACGGGAGGTTTAGGGGGTTTTGGGTAGAGGGTGGGCCCACATGCGCGGGCGACTCAGTGGAAGGCACGCATGAGTGCGCGCCTATCCACTGAATACGCGCGCATGTGTGCACGCCTGTAGGGATAACAGGTGCGCTCTCAAGCGTGCCTGTGGATATGACAGGCGCGCTCTAGAGCGCGCCTGTAGTTATGAAAGGTGCGCTCTAGAGCGCGCCTGTATTGTGAACAGGCGCGCTGATGAGCGCACCTGTGGGAAAAGCAGGCGCACGATCATGCGCGCCTGTATAGTGAACAGGTGCGCATGTGCGCGCGCTTGTGGGTGGTAAAACCGTGCCTTTGAGGCAAGGTTTTTGGGTGAAAAATTAGCTTACTTTGATGTTTTGGGTGAGTGTGTAAGCTAATATAGGACTTTGGGTTGTGTGCAGGCCGTGATTAGTGACCATGCAGGTGTGATGATGTGAGCGGGACTGGGATCCATTGCGAGTGGCTGTGGGCCGTGCGAGGCCTGCAGTTCGAGCTTCTTTAGCAGCCAGTGGGTTGCTAAAGTTCTTCGAGTGCCCATTGTTACGGGCCCAGGAGTACTTGCTCCAATTCTTGATTGAGATGTGGAGCCCCGACCAG